>VMDR010036733.1:0-10420 GCA_007922815.1 Macrotus californicus | reverse complement strand
CCCCTCCCCCACCCCCACCCTCCCCCTTGGGTATGTCCATGTGTCCTCCATAGTGGTTCCTGAAAACCTTTCCCCCCACTATTCCCTCCCCCTTCCCCTCTGGCCATTGTTAGATTGTTCTTAATTTCAATGTCTCTGGAGATCCTACCCTTTGCAACAGCATGGATGGAACTAGAGAGCATTATGCTAAGTGAAATAAGCCAGGTGGTGAGAGAGAAATACCACATGATCTCACCTTTAACTGGAACATAATCAACAAAAGAAATCAGCAAACAAAATACAACCAGAGACATTGAAATTAAGAGAGTGCTCATTTTTCAACCCTGGCCCATGCTGAGGATTTGAAATCTTTTTAGCCTTTGCCAATATATGGACACAATGGGGTAGATCATTGTTGCTTTAATTGGCATTTAAAATTGTTCTTGAGGTTTAATAATTTATTTAACAAATATAATTCAAGAACTACTATGTGCCAGACACTGTATGAGGCACCAGAGATATAACAATGAACAAAAATGGCTGTTGATCTTATGGACCTTACAGTCTAATGAAAGAGACAGACATTAATCAAATGATACCATAAAAAGAATAAAACTACAACTGTGATAAAAATCATTAAAGAGAAGTACAAAGAGCTCTGAGAGCATGAAACAGGGGACTTGAGCCACCAGGGAAGGCTTTCCTGAAGAAATGATGATTAAGCTGGTAACTGAAGGGAGAGTTGGAGTCACCAGGTGAAGCATGGAAGGGAGCATTCCATGAAGGGAACAGCATGTGCAAAGACCCGGTGGTAGGAGGGAGCGTGGTGAGGCACATGAAAGCAGCCCAGTGGACTCAGAGCAAAAGATTGAGTGACAGGTCAAAGAGACGGGCCAGCACATTCAGGCTGGTCAAGTAGGTTAAGGCATTTGGTCTTAATCTTAAATGCAAAGGGAAATCATGGAGGAGTTTAAAGCAGGAGGATGACATGATCAGATTTGCATTATGAAAAGGTCACTGTGGCTGTAGTGTACAGAACAGATTGACAGGGGACATGAGTGGACGTGGGTAGATTATCCCAGAGGGCAGTAGTTGAGGTGAGTAATGGCGGTGGCAGCTGGAAGCAGTGAGGTAGCTTTTTAGGTGGAGAGCAATGCGCGGACACAAGTGCTGGTAGTATCAGGACAAATACTATGGAACCAAGAATCAAGCAAACATGAATCATCACCAAGTCCTGGCCTATCTCTATCCAGAATGTCTTTTGAGTGTATTCCATAAACCCTGTTCCAGCTCAGGCTTCGTCCTCTCCTCCCAGACCACGTACGTACCAGTCACTTCTGTGGTCTCTAGTCTCGCTTCCCCGCAGTTTCTTTTCTGCCCCTATTACCACAGAAACTTTTCTTAATAACAGCTTTATTGAGATATATTTCAATACCTCACAATTTACCTTTTCAGAAGATACTAGTCAACGGTTTCTAGCATTTCATGGCTATGTGCAACCATCATCACTAATTTTAGAGCATTTCCATCATCTCAAAAAGAAATTCTGTAGCCTTTGGCAGTCACTCCTCATTCCCTTCCGACCTGCCCAGCTCTATGCAAATACTAATCTACTCTGTTTATAGATCACCCTATTCTGGACATTTCCAAAAATTAGAATCATACAATATATGGTCTCTGGTGACTTGCTTCTTTCACTTAGCATCGTGTTTTCAAGGTTCATTCATATTGTAGCATGTATCCAAACTTCATTCCTTTTTATTGCAGAGTAATATTTCATTATATAGACATACCACATTTTATTCATTCATCCATTGATGAACATGTGGGTTGTTTCCACTTGTTGGCTCTTATAATTAATACTGCTATGAGCAATCGTGTATAAGTCTTTGGGTGGGCATACATTCTCCTTTCTCTTGGGTGCATATCTAGGAATGGAACAAGAATGACTACTGCGATTCTGAGATCTGGACAGGGTAGATGGTGGTGCCATTCTCTGAGAGGTGGAACACTGGCTGAAAATCATGTTGTAGGTCAAGAGTGGGGAGGAGATGATATGTTTTTTTCTTAGATGTGTCGAGTTTGTTTCTTTTGAAATACTCAAATGGAGATGCCAGATGGGCAATTGGATACATGAGGCTGGAGCTCCGAGAAGGGCTTTGGCCCAGGGGTACAAATATGTGCTATACTGGATATTGTCTTCAAGAACATTTAAAAATAGTCAGCAGAAGAGCTTGTCACATGACACATGGTAGTGATCTTTGAAAAAAGTTGAAGGCATCACATTTGAATTAAAATTCAGGGAAGGTGATTCTGAAAAGTCTACCAAATATACAGGTTTCAAGTGGTCTAATTTGCCTGAAGAATAGAACTTAGAGTACGTAGGAGAGGGTATGGCTTGTATATCCCTTACCCAGGGTGTCTAACATGAAGCCTACAGGCCCAAACAAGGCCTGGGAAAAGGAGAAGAGGTGCTTGTGCTTGCCTGAGTTTTTTTTTTAGCAAAAATAACTAACCTAATTTACTTAACAACGAATACTTGCAGCACTCACTATATGCCAGTACTGTTCTAAGCCTTTTATAAATTAAACATATTTAATCTTCATAACAACACCATAATTTAAGTACTCTTATTATCATTATCTAAATCTTACATGGAAAGAAGAATCTGGGGCACAAAAAGCTTAAGCATTTTGCATAAGATCGCATAGCTAGCAAGAGGCACACTGAGATTTAGCACCTAAAGGGTACGGCTCCAGAGTCTGTGCTTTTTTAATGCCAGCCCACATGAATTAGGAGCTTCTGACCAGATCAAAGTAAGGACTTAAAAAAGTCCAACGTGGAAAAATTCACTTGCTATATATGGAGCATCTTCTTTGAAAGGCAGACAAAATTTAAATAATGTATTCAAGCCAAGAGAAATTTGGTGGGCCCAGCTGTCATTGCCTCATGCCTCATGCCATGAATTTTGCAAGTTCAGTTCACCACATGATGTGATGGAGAAAGCAATGAATTTTCTCTGTGCTCATGTCTTTAATCATGAGCAGTTTCTGAGCTATTTAGAAGAGATTGATCCCAAGTATGGAGATTTACTGAGCTGCCATCTACAATCAAGGACTTCTTGGAATAAAAGAGTCCCCAAATCCAATTTGTTAGACCTCCAGTGATTCACAGGATTATATTTTCTTAGGGATGTGACAAGACATCTGAACACACTGAACTTGGAGCTGCAAGGGACAAACAAAAGCTCTGTTGATTTGTTTCAGGAAATGCAGACTCCACCTGGATATGTGGATTGGGCAGATGGTGACAGGAAACCACTCATTTTCCATTGCTGAGCTGTCTGGACTTTGATGCGCTCAGAGAGTTTGAAGAATGCTGCACTTTGTTTGGCAGAAAATAAGTTACAGTTGTGTGAGGATTCCCTTCCCTGTATGTGGGGGGAGGGATGCAGAGGAGAGTTTAGATAACAGGATCCCAAGAGCCCAGGACTGGAGGATGGAGTCTCTTACCTTAGGCGGGACATGCAGAGCCAGGAATCTGTAAGCCAAAAACCAGACTGTGGTAGCATGCAGAGGGCTCAACTGAGTTTAAGGGACGGTGATTGGATGGTCAGGTTGATGGTTTTTTTTCTAAAACAACAGTTTTATTGAGATGTAATTCACACGCCACAAAACTCATGTGGTTCATAGGGTTTTTTTTTTTAGTGTTGTTTAGAAATTTATTTATTTATTTTTAGAGAGAGGAGAAAGGAAAGAGAGAGGGAAACATAAATGTGTGGTTGTCTTGTGCTCCCCCTACTGGGGACCTGACCCGCAACCCAGGCATGTGCCCTGACTGGGAATCAAACCAGTGACACTTTGATCCACAGGCCAGCACTCAATCCACTGAGCCAAGGCTGGTTCATGGGTTTTGATGAGTACAGACAGTCCTTTATTTTCATAAATACACAAAATGTAATTTAAAGGACATTTTATGGATGCCTTGGGAATACAAATATTAGAATGTCATTTATTTACTTACACTCTGCCTAGGACAAAATTATTAGTACCACTATTATTGTGTTAACTGGATCCACTGAGAATTTTTCAGGTAAACATTATCCCAACCTCTGGGACAGGATGGCCAAGCTCTACACAAGGTTAAGGTCTCCCTGATGCAGCTGAAAGTATGTTCTCTTTCTTAAATTTGCCAAAAGTGAAGTTTCATTAGGAATGTGTCTCTGGAGTTAGCATGAGACCCACCCAGACTGAATAGTTCTCACTGTTGTAGTTCATTTTGTTAAACACCCGTGTTCTAGTCTCACTGAATCAATCCAAATTGAACAATGACCAACAATAGGCCTATAAATATGCACTTTTGAGTAAATACAGTTAAAATGTTTTGATGCTTTTCTATTGTTATCTCTACAATCCGTATTGGTAAATAACCAACAAGCCATACTCCACCATTACTATCAATTTATGTGGTCTGTACATACATCTTTTATTATGTGGCCTACAATGGGACAAATGTGGATACCTTACCTTAAACAAACTTGCCTAAAATTTCAGTTTTCTTGTCTGGATTTGTGATCAGAACAATATGTAAGGTCATTTACTTTCTTTTATTTTAAAAAAGATTTTATTTATTTATTTATTTTTAGACAGAGGGGAAGGGAGGGAGAAATACAGAGAGAGAAACATCAATGTGTGGTTGCCTCTTACAGGGACCTGGCCCACAACCCTGTTCATGTGCCCTGACTGGGAATCAAACTGGTGACCCTTTGGTTCGCAGGCTGGCACTCAATCCACTGAGCCACACCATCCTGGGCTGCCAGATCTTTTAAACCTGGAATCTGTGATAAGGGCTTAGAGAGCTGGTATTATATCTCTATTGTTTATTAAGGGCTAATCTATTTATTTTGGAAACCAATAGAGGTTGTGGTTGTTAGATATTTTGTTATGAAAATTGAGACGCTTGACCTCTGGTGTCACATAAATGGAAGGTCATAGAACTTCTGAAGGTGGGACATGAAACTACTTACAGTGAAGCCCAGATCTTCCTCAGGAAGCAGTTTTGACTATTTGCCAACATGTTAAATTGCACTCTGTTGAGCCCCTGAGTTCCACAATATGGCATTAATCAGTAACCTGCCATGGTTGTGAAAACCCCTTAATATTATTGCAGCTCAGTAAAGGCCACATAGGCCTTATAGGCCCCCCTTTGATGAGTCGCAGCGGGGAGTACCGTATGAAAGCAAGCTTCAATGAAAGGTGTTAGCCCTCCTTTCTGGTAAGATCCCATCTGCTCTTGAAGCGTGGTCGTTTTGGTTTAGCTTACTTCACAAATCTCTTCAAAGTCCCTGTACTTGGTACTTCATGTCTCTGCAGGGAGACCTTAAGGTTCTTCATTTTGGAAGCTACTGCTACCCCCATATACACATCCATCCATGCTCACCCTCAGTTTTTGACTTCAGTTCCACATGATGGACTCACGTCATTGGAATCCACCCCCGAGCCTTTGTTGACCATCTGGCATTTCTCGATTCATTTCTCGTTACTAGTGTTTTATTCTCAGGTTTCAACCTGATAAGATAATTTCTTTTGTGTTGGTCACCCATCCAACTCCGACTGCCATTCAGGTCTCAGCTTAGTTATCACCACCTCTGGAAAGTCTTACTTAATTACCTGAATCTGAATTACATACCCATTCCCTCCTAGGGACCTGGAGCATCCCACTGTTCACTTCATAACTCTAGAATAATAGCCTGTATATCTTTCTGTCCTACCATTCCCACCTAGAGTAATAGCACTATAGCAATAATAGCTCTCCATAATAGCACTTGTTCACTGCCATATCCCCAATATTATGCACAGTGCCCAACAGTGCTCTGCAAACCTTTAGTGAATAAACAAATAAGTGAATTCATTTCACTGGTTTGCCCATCCTTTGAAATTCCAGCTGTATCCTTTCCTTGATTCCCTCAGCTGGAGACTGACACTAGGGAATGCCTCGTTTTCAGTAACATGACTTCCGCAGGAGTTGGCTTGGTTGAATTAGCTGCAAGTCAATATGCCTCCAGGTGACTAAACCTACTTTATAAAGTTATTTAATACTGACCAATTGAGTACAGAAAATATGTGCTAAAGTCAGTGGTTACAATTTTATCTTAATTACTTCTGTCAACAAAAATTCCCAAAGAGGTGAGGAGAAGGAACAACTTTATTCAGGTGAACAGTTTGCAAACTGGGAAAACAGCATGGGTGGAAACAAAGTGTGTTCCACTGAGGCAAAGGAGAGGCTGCCTTTTATAAAGAAAGTTCTTGCTCAGGTTTCCAATTGGTCTAATGTTATACAAATGAAGTCTCCGAATTTGTACAGTTCTTTTTTTAAGTAGGGAAGCAAATGAGTATAGATTATCTGAAAAAAAAAAGCCATAAATATTCATTATGAATTAATGTCAGAACTTGTCTTCTAACTTGGTTCTTAATTAATGTTACAGATAATGTTATCTTTTTTCAACTATAATTTACATTCAACATTATTTTTAAAGATTTTATTTATTTATTTTCAGAGAGAAGGGAAGAAAGTGAGAAAGATAGGAAGAGAAATATCGATGTGGGAGAGAAACATCCATCAGTTTCCCCTCCCACATCGATATTTCTCTTCCTATCTTTCTCACTCAGTTTCCCCTCCCACGCCCCTAACCAGGAACCTGGCCTACAACCCAGGCATGTGCCCTGACTGGGAATCAAACTGGAGAGCTTTCACTTTGCGGAACCATGTCCAACCTGATCAGGGCTCAGTGAGCCACCCTGGCCAGGGCTCAATGTTATTTTGTATCAGTTTCAGGTGTACAGCGTAGTAGTAGTTTGACAATCATATACTTTACAAAGCATTCTCCTGATATTTCCAGTACCCACTTGGCACCATACATAGTTATTACAATATCATTGACTATATTACCTGAGCTGTACTTTACATCCCCATGACTGTTCTGTAGCTACCAACTTAATACTTCTTTATCCCTTAACCTTTTTCACCCAGTCCCCCAAATCTCCTCGCCTCTGGCAACCAACAGTCTTTGTATCTGAGTCTGTTTCAATTTATTTTATTTATTTTGTTCTTTAGATTCCACTTTTAAGTGAAAGCATATAGTATCTGTCTTACTCTGACATATTTCACTTAGTATAATACTCTTTAGGTCCATCCATACTGTCGCAAATGGTAAGGTTTCATTCTTTTTTATGGCCAAGTGATATTCCATTGCATATATGTACCACTGCTTTTTTATCCACGCGGCTATTGATGGGCGGTTAGGTGCATATATCTTTTCAAATTACCATTTAGGGTTTCTTTGGATATATAACCAGAAATAGAATCACTGGGTCATAAGGCAGTTCCATTTTTAATTTTTTGAGGTATCTCTATACTGCTTTCCACAGTGGCTGCACCAGTCTGCGTTCCCACCAACAGTGCACGAGGGTTCCCCTTTCTCCACATCCTCACCAGCACTTGTTGTTTGTTGATTTATTGATGATAGTCATTCTGACAGGTGTGAGATGGCATCTCATTGTGGTTTTAATTTGCATTTCTCTGATGATTAGTGATGTTGAGCATCTTTTAAATTAAATTTATTGGGGTGACATTGGTTAATAAGATTATATAGGTTTCGGGTGTACATTTCCTTTTTTCCCCATATTTTTACATTTGATCTCAGCTAAAAGGCCGAGAAGAGATTTTTTTAAAAAGATTTTATTTATTTATTTTTGGAGAGAGGGGAAGGGAGGGAGAAAGAGAGGGAGAGAAACATCGATGTGTGAGAGACATATGATCAGTTGCTTCTTCCATGCCCCCAACTGAGGACCTGGCCCACAACTCAAGCATATGCCTTGGCTGGGAATCGAACCGGTGACCTTTTGGTTTGCAGGCCGGCACTCAATCCACTGAGCCACACCAGCCAGGGCTGAATTAATTTTTTCAAATGGGGATAAACTGTAATCTAGTTTTATTCTTTTGCATGTGGCTTTCCAATTTCCCAGCATCATTATGAAGAGGCTTTCTCTTCTCCGTTGTGTGTTTTTGACTCCTTTGTTAAAAATTATCTGCCCATATAGATGTGGTTTTCCTTCTCTGCTGTCAGTTCTGTTCCATTGGCCTGTGTGTCTGTTTTTCTCTGCCAGTACCATGCTCTTTTGATTATCATAGCTGTGTAGTATAATTTAAAGTCAGGTAGTGTGATACCTCCATCTTGGCTCTTTTTTCTCAGGATTTCTTTGGCTATTCGGGATCTTTTGTGGTTCCATACAAATATGATTTTTTTGGCTGTATTTCACTTTTTTTAAAAGATTTAATCAATTTTATTTTTTTTGGAAAGAGGGGAAGGGGGTGCAGAAAGAGAGGGACAGAACTATCAATGTGTGGTTGCCTTTCATGCGCCCCCTACTGGTGACCTGGTCTGCAACCCAGGCATGTGCCCTGACTGGGAATCAAACTGGTGACCCTTTGGTTTGCAGGCCAGCACTCAATCCACTGAGCCACACTAGCCAGGGTGACGTTGGGCTTTTGATGGAGATTGCATAAAATCCGTATATTGCTTTGGGTAATATGGCCATTTTAAGTATGTTGATTCTTTCAGTCCATGAGCACAGAATATCTTTCCATTTCATCGTTAATCTCTTCATTGTTAAAATCTCTTTTAATAATGCTTTGTAGTTTTCAGTATATAGGTCTGGCACATTCTTTGTTAAGTGAGCATTTTTTCATAAGCCTATTGGTCATATGTATCTATTCAGGTACATTGGAGAAGTATCTATTCAGGTTCTCTGCCCATTTCTTAATCAAAATTATTTTTGTATTATTTTGGCAAATATGTCCTCCTATTCAGTAGGTTGTCTTTTCATTTTGTTGATGGTTTCCTTTTTTGTGCAAAAACATTTAGTTTGGTGGAATCTTAGTTGTTTATATTTTCTGTTGTTTCCCTTGTCCAAGGGGATTATCAGAAAAAAGCGTTGCTAAGAGGAATGTCAGAGAGTTTACTGCCTATGTTTTCTTCTTGAAGTTTAATGGTTTTGAGTCTTATAATTAAGTCCTTATTCCATTTAGTGTTTATTCTTGTATATGGTGTAAGAAGGTGGTCTAGTTTCATTTTTTGCATGCATCTGTCCAATTTTTCCAGCACCATTTGTTCCATTGTATGTTCTTGTCTCCTTTGTCAAATATTAATTGATCATGTAGGTGTGGGGTTATTTTTGGGCTCCTTACTTTTTTGCATTAATATGTGTCTGTTTTTATGCCAGGGTCATGACGTTTTGATTACTATAGCCTTGTGGGTAGCATGATACTTCCATCTTTGTTCTTCTTTCTTAATATTGCTAATGGTATTTTGGGGTCTTTTGTGTTTCCATATAAATTTTTGGATTATTTGTTCTAGTTTTGTGAACAAATTTGTACAGTTCTGATTGGTCCAAATCATGCAGGTTTGACTGGTTAGTATTGTGTGTTCTGATTGGTTGTTAAAGTTGATTTTTTTATTAAAGATTTTTATTTATTTGTTTTTAGAGTGAGGGGAAGGGAGGGCAAAAGAGAAGGAGAGAAACATCAATGTGTGGTTGCCTCTCACACACTCCCTACTGGAAACCTGGCCTGCAACCCAGGCATGTGTCCTGACTGGGAATTGAACCACGACCCTTTGGTTTTCAAGCCAGCACTCAACCCATTGAGCCACACCAGCCAGGGCTGATTGGTTGTTATATGGCAGTTCTGATTGGTTGGTTTAGATACAAATGCAGATATAATTGTGCAGTTCTGATGCATGGGGCAGGTCTCAGTCCACTGGTCAAAAGACAAAACCAAGAGCTCCATTATTATAGACTGGCAGGAGTACAGTACAGGAAATTGAAAGCTCAGTCTGTCTTTTTCTCTGACATGCAGAGTGCATGAGATGCTTCTGCCAGCGATGGCTGCTAGTCACTGGTTATGAATTTGGGCCAAGTTAACCACAAGAAGTCCTTCTTGGCAGATATTTTTCTTTTCAGGGTTCACACTTCTGATAGGAGCAAAATACCAGCATAGGTTTCTTTTGAGATCCTTCTTGGCAGATGATGATAGCATCATGTCAAGCAGTTTACCTAATGTCCCCGACAGTTTTTTCCCATGGTAAGGGAATTATCTGTTCAGGTGATTGAAATGCAGATTCAAACTATTGGAATAGAAATTTAAAAAGAGAAGGCAGACTGTTGGCAAGTGTCTTTTTCCTTCTAATATGTCTGAAATAATTAATTGAGAAGATGAGGTTAGAAGTGTTACCTGGCCACCAAGAGAACTCACAAGATGATAGTACTTTGGTGAATTTACTAAGATCCACAGTCTGTTCTTCACCTTTGAAATTTAAAACACCTCAGCCTCAGGAAAGCTAATTCATGATAGCCAAATTCACATTAATCAAAGCTGCCAATTT
>VMDR010036732.1:0-10420 GCA_007922815.1 Macrotus californicus | reverse complement strand
GGACAGAAACTGAAACCTGACCACACTGCATGTAAACACAGCGTGTGGTGGTGTCTGAGATGGCACTGACCTGTTACTGAGTGTGGGCAGGTCTCACAAACTAGATATTTTGGGAACAACATAACTGTGAAGTCTAGTTCTATATATTGTTTAAAAGTGTTAATGGTGGTAGAAAATACAACATGTATCATCTGAGCTACCTGAGACATACACTTCAGTAATATTAACTGTGCTCGCATTGACATAGAACAGGTTGCAGGACACTTTCATCTTGCACAATCGCACACTTTATACACACAAATCACCTTCCTCTCGTCCAGCCCTGGCACTCACCATTCTACTCTCTGTTTCGATACACTTGCCTACTCTGGATAGACATCTCGCATATGTGGCATAACACAGAGTGGTCATTCTGTGACTGTCTTATGTCTTTCATCATAAATTTCTCAAGGTCCAACCATGCTGAAGCATCTAAGAGGATTTCCCTTTTTTAACATTTTGTAATATTCCAGTGCGTGGATGTACCAATTTTTGTTTACCCCTTCATCTGTCAAGGGGTATTTAGGTTGCTTTCACCTACTGTCAGTTCTGAATTTGTGCTCAGATTATGCTGCTGAGAGGTGTTTAACTACATCTTTGAAATGACGTTAGATATACACCCAGGAGTCCAATTGCTGTACCATATGACCCTTCTATTTTCAATTTTTGAAAAGGTTCTGTACTGATTTTCGCAGTGGATGGGAAAGGGCTCCTATTATCCATTCTGCAAACACTTGTTATTTTCTTTAGTTTTCTTCTAAATATTGACTTCCCAATGGATATGAGGTGACATCTCATATTGGTTTTGACATGCATTTCTCTAATTATGTTTAATGTTCACCATCTTCTCAGCTGCGAGTTGGTGGTTTCTGTGTCAGCTTGGAGAAAGGCTCACTTTCTTTCTATTTTTGCTCCACTTTCCTTTCAGTTGAACAGAAATGTGACCATTCAGCACTGCATAAGTGGAAGCTGTGCTGCATAATCACAGGACTCCATATGTTGTGAAATGATTGCCACAGAAATACAGTGACCATTTATCACTTCACATAGAGCCAAGCAAATAAAAGGGAAGAGAAGGAAATAGAAAAAAAGTAGGGAAATGTGTATTGCTTTGTGCTGAGAACTCAGAGGACCTATTCTCTGTAGCAGCACTCACACATACCACACAGCAGTGTTCAATCTCGTCGTCATGCTGTCCCCCGCATCCCCAGGACTGACTTGTCCTGCAGCTGGAAGTTTGTACCTTTATGCCATCGATATCCGAGTCTCCCGTGGCTCAGCTCCACCTCTAGTAACCAGAGTTACAACCTTTATAATGATTTATTAGAGTCCACATACAGTGTCATACAGTGTTTGTTTCAGTGTGTCACTTCTTTCCCTACTATTATGCTCTCAGGTTCCACTTATGTGTCACTAATGGCAGGATTTCCTTCTTCTCGTGGCAGATAATATTCCATTCTATATACTTACCTTACCCACGTCTTGGCTGTTGTATATAATGAAGTAATAATATAGAAATATACAAAACACTATGATATCGTGATTCCGCTTCCTTTGGAAACATACCCAGAGGTGGAATATGTGGGTCTTAGGCAGTTCTGTTTTTAATTTTTTGAGAAAAGTCCATATTATTTTCCTCAGCAGCTGCATCAACTGACATTCCACCTAATAGTGCACAGGGTTCCATTGACTGCATGCCCTCTCACCCAGGCTCACACCTTTGATCTGTACTCTAGGCCTACCCATCCAGGACAGGACCCACAGGGCACAGCCTTGGATGAGCCCCAGGAGAGGACGTTGTCTGCCCGATGGGGCCTCATTGTCTTCCCTCCTCCACAGTGCAAGGCCCTTCCAGATGCTTTGTGCCCTGAGACCCTGGTCCTGATCAGGGCTGTGACATGGAAGAGCAGATGTGGAGCCCACAGCTGATGTCTCATTGCTTCTCCAGCAGACTTGGTCCCCTACCGAACACCCCAGAGTCCCTGTAGGGGTCAAGTCCACCAGAGTGACTGCAAATATCACCCAGCCACACCATCACTGGGAGGAAACCTGGGCACTGGGCCTGGGGCAGTGACCACTGTGTCCACCATGGGCAAGCTGTGGTCCACTCTCCTGCTGCTGAACATGCCTTCTTGTGAGTGCTCCAGTCAGTGACATACTAAGAGATGAAAAGACACTTACTGTCCTCCTCAAGAAGATTTACCTCTTCTTGACCTTTCTCCAGAGGGGTTGTGCCACAGGCCATCCTGCAGAAGCCTGGCCCTGGGATGATGAGACCCTCCCAGACCCTAACACACACCTGCTCCCTCTCTGGGTTCTCACTGAGCACTACTGGTAGAGGCATCGGCTGAATCTCTCATCTCCCTGGGAAGGCACTGGAGTGGCTCTCAGATTCTTGGTGGAACAATGATAAGTGTTATAACTCATCTCTGAAGAGCATGTTCACAATTCTGAGGACACCTCCAAACACCAGGTGGTTCTCACAGTGACCAGCATGGCCTTGCACATACAGCCATGTGTTACTGTGCACAGATGGCACAGAGACACAGCCCAGGACCCTCCTGTAGGAGAACCTGGATGTGTGTGAGTTGAGCCCCACATCTGCAGAGCAGGAAAGCATGGGGAGCTGTCATTTCCTGCCAGGGTTTGGGGGCTCCCTTCACCCCGCACCGGCTGAGGGCCCCATCTTCCATTGTTTTCTCTCCTTAGAAGACCACATCCCTGTTAGTGGTGCAGACAGATGAGATACTGAATTCTGTTTCATAGATATTCAACATGACAAGGTCAATTACATAGGACAGAAGCATCACACACAGGATGTGACTGTTTCTTCTGTCCCTCCAAGGGAGAGAATGCAAATAAACAAAAAGTCCATTTTTATTAAAAGATTAGATTCCATGCTAGAGCCAATAACAAAGCTCAAAGCTCCATCTACTTGTTATGACCAGAACAGTCAACTTGAAAAACCAGTTGAAGGGCAGCTGCTCTGAAACTTTATAAACAGGAGCAGGGAAGAAGATGGGAGAGGAGAAGGAGAGGGTGAAGCCCTCCCAGAAGTGCAGAGACTGGGGAGTCCAGAGGGAATTGTGGCAGGGAGCTCCCTCCCTGTGGGAGTGTGGGATCTCAGCCCATGCAGTGGCTCCCAATCCAAAGCAATAGAGGCGGAAATGGGAGCCCACGTGGCATCAGGTGGTTGGAATCTGGTGATGTGGTTCACCTAGGAGGCTCTGAGTGCCACATCCCAGAGAGGGAGCAACCCCATCGTTACATGACAAGGATCTGTGACTGCTTGAGGGTCCACACAACAATTCTAGGCTGAAGGAAGCACCTGCTTGGAACACCCAGTGGTGACTTTGAGGGCCTTTATTCCCTGAAAGGGCTGTGGGAAATCACTGGGAGTCTGGACTGTGTGGCTTGAGTAAGAGGACAAGCATTGCCCACCTCATGTTCTTGGGCAGAGCCCCACCCCCACCTTCTGAATGTCTAAGTCCACCCCGTCCTAGTCCTGCCGTCCTCCAAGGCCAAGGGTTATGGATGGGACTGGATGTTTGCCCCGCTATCCTGGTTAGGCTGCACAGCGTTGAGTGGGTCATTGGCCCCTTTGGAGCCTGGAGGGGCTGGTGAGAATGGAGTGCCAAGCAGGCCTACTTTTTTTTTAATTCCTTTAGGCTTGGGTAGGACATGTGAAGGTGCCAGCAAGCCACACAGAGCTGGGTTTTTGGACTGAATCTCATAGATCTTCTTCCATCCTGGAGTCAGATGGACAAGGTCTAGGCTCTGTGGCTGCATTATGGGGAAGCCAACCTGGGGTCCCCAACAAGGTTAGCCCCTGTAGCCATGGGAAAGAGAGAAATGCCACTGATAACGGAAGGCACAGAATAGGGACTGTGTGGATCCACACTTTTCCTGGGGCCAACACAGACTTGAGCAGCAGGTGTCTGTGACACTTCAATTTGAACCTGACTGACCTCAGCTGATCTAGGACCATGTCACAGGTGATACACGTGCTTCTCTATTTCACTGAGGACTCTGTGTCCACAGGTGTATACAGCCCTGGAGGATAGGTAACACTGGATACAAATACTCACTCATGTTCTCATTACAGGAAAGGGGTTCTACAACCTCGCTGAGCATTTCCTGCTCTGCCCTGGATTAGAGTCAGGGGAACAGTGGGGACCATTGGAGAGAGAATAGGCCCAGTTGCTCACTGCTACCAGATGTGGCCTCTTGTGTGTGACCCAGGTTGTGACAGCTGTGGGTAACTCAGGGTCCCTTAGTGCAAGGACGATTCCAGGAGGAGGTACATTTGGAGTTTTTGGTGGTATTCTGTCTGGTTTCCTCTTCCTGTAAGTTTTCCTCAGGGAACCTCTCTGGATTCCCGATTCTGCACTCACCTCTGAAGTCACTGAGCTAGACAAGTCTGTGGTAAAGAACGACAATATTTTCACATGGACAAAAGTCAGAGTCTCTTTCAGACACTTCGTGATCAATTCCAATGAGTCATCAAACCTCTGACCCACATTGACTGAATCTTAGTTGATTCAGCTCTTTGGAACCCCACGTTCGGCCCAGCCCCACACTGCTCACCATCCAAGCTGACCAGTAGCAGGACATGTGCTTAGTGGACAGTGGGCACCAGAAGTATATGAACCCAGTTTATGAGGTCATGGGTCCCCGATGATGAAGGTCATTGACTTGACATCATGGGCACAGCACCAAGTGTAGGTGGCACTGCACTGAGGCAGAGGGACCCACACATCTAGGGGTGGATGTCCAGGCTGATAACAGACACACACGCCAAGGGGACATGGAACATTTATCACATGTAGAGTTGAAATGACTGGGAGGAACAGGAAAGGCCCTTTAGTAAGTCTGGTTATTATACATCTCATCTGGGTTAGCAGCCTCCAGTTGTTGTTGCTATTTTGTTTTACTTGAGGTAGGAACCACCAGTGAATAATACTAGGCCACAATCTCGATATGAGTCTCTAAGAAACTTACAGGATGTTCTGAATTCTTACACTAAAGATGAAACTTGTTAGCACAGCCCTGGGATTCAGGCATGTCTCCTGCCTGTCTCATTGTACCCAACAACCTGGCCTTAGCCTCCAGGGAATTTGACAAATTTGAATTTTTCTCTTTCAATTCCACTTGACATTCTACATATTATTTTTAAACCTGCTTACAGCCTACAGCAAAGCCTTCAGACATTTGAATACTTTGTGATTCAATGACCCAATATAACCAGTGCCCACCTGTCACCACACACATAGAGTTATTAAGATATTATTGACTTTATTGACTGTCTACTTTACATCCTATTATTTAATCTCTAATTGCCAGTTTGTATTTCTTTATCCCTTCACCTTTTTCACCCAGGCTCCCTGACCTCACCCATCTGGAGACAACCAGTCTGTTCTCTTGTTCTATTGGTCTATTTCTAGTTATCCTTGTCTCTTTATGGTGTTCTTTGGATTCCACATATAAGTGAGTTCACATGGTATTTGTGGTTCTCTAACTTATTTCACTCAGCATGATACCCGCTAGCTCCATCCACTTTATATCAAATGGTAAGATTTATTTCCTTATTTTCTTTCCTTTTCTTTTTTTCAATAGCTAAGTAAAGAAAATGGATCAATTTTCAAATCAGTGGGTTGGCCAAAAATTCCATTTAATTTGTTTTTTTCTGGAAAATTAAAGATGCATTTTCTGTAAAATAAAGACATATCAGTAACTTTATTGATTTGTGTATTTTCACTATTTTGGCTATTTCCTGTGTGGTATAACAATAATTATTCACAATTATTGTATTGATCTGATCGCTATCATTTGCACTGGTCTTCCCAACTGTGGAGAAACTTTCAGTGAGAAATCTCCACCACAAAACTCCTCACATGACTTTTGAGATATTTTATCAATCACAGCACCTTCTCCATACACTGCATAAATCATTTTCCCATATTTGTTGCATTTTTATCTTCCTTGAAATAATGTCTTAATATGCTAAAAAGGTATGCTTTATTCCATTATCAATATAAAAAAGGCTACACAAATTTCACCAATTCTGATGAGTTTCTAATGCACTCTGAGATAAGGACTGCCACCACACATCATGACAAACTGTTTCAAATGAAGTAAAAGACAACTGAGAGCTGCTAGAGCCATGGCACTGAATAACCAGATGAACTTTTGGGCCAACCCAGTATATTACTGACTAGATGACTACGTGAGGCTATTTCTAAGGAAAGTAACATAAGACAACTTGAACTTGCTACATGAGGGTGAAAATGACCACATAAAGAACAAGAGGCCTAGAAGTGTTGGCTCCAGACTTGCTTAATCCCACCATCTATGTACCTGGGAGTATCTCCTCCCAGTTCTGCACCCTAATCCATAAACATGGAACTTCATGCCCAAGTGACACTCATCATGTGTGGATGACGTGACAGCAATTTTGAGGTTCATGTCCAGACACAAATGAAATGAAAGAGGCAGGAGACAAGTCTTCTGAAATTGACTTGTGATGAACTAGGGACGAACCCGTGTCTTGTGTTCCTGATTAGAAATGCATCACGTGTCTTCACAGTCACAGATCCTGATGGTGAAAATAAGGCTGAACATCCACAGCTGGCCAGTGTTATAGAGACTTAGACCCACCAGCTCCAGAGAGGGAAGGTCATTGAAATAATTTATTCACTCTGTAATCAATGTAAGAAAAATTGTGTTCTTCATATCAATTTTTATTTTATTTCTTTTCTCTTATTTTATATTAGTGATTGACATCAAGTGTTTCATTATGAAATCTCTATACTTTTAACATGTGTACTTGACAACCTCCACCTCCACCTTCACCTAAGCAGATCTACTCATGACCAAGTTCCTTCTGTGTCCCCAGGGTTTGAACCTGGTTTTACTACAGAGCCTAGAAAATAAAAACAATATATGACTCAGTATGATTGTTGCATATTCACTGGAGGAACATAACCCAGGAGCATAGTCTGCTTCACTGTAGAACTCACACTTCTGTCTCCCAATCACACACACACACACACACACACACACACACACACACGTCTCCTTCAACACCAGGTCCACAAGCTCTAGGGTCACACCCTGTTCTAGTTCATACTCTGCTTACTGTGTAGAGGAAATGGTAATTGATGGAACTTCCAGTCTCCTGACCGTAAGCCTCCTGAACTTTTATTTCTCCCTGTTTTTGTGAGGGTTGAATTCTTTTTGTGTGTTCATTACTGGTGAATCTAAAAGGCATCTCATTTTAAACCCCTCTCCATTTATGAAAATTCACTCTTGTAGATCCCAGACCTGTCTCCTGGAGCAGTTGGCTCAGCGGGGAGGGCACAGGTGAAATGTAGGAAGTCATTATTTCATTTCTTGTGTTATTATTTACATCTTCACCAGTATACTTTTTTTTTCATTTCGCTTAGAGAGAAACAAAGGGAAAACGGAAAAGCAAGAGAAAGAAAGAAAGAAAAATAGAGAGAGGTATTGATTGATTGCTTCCTGTCCTCACACTGACCAGGAGTCATATGTGTCCAGACCTGGAATCAAACCCGCAACCTCTTGGAAACAGGTCAACTCTCCAACCAGCTAAGCCAAAATGTCCAAGGCTGAGGAGTAATTCTTAACAGACACATGCCCTGGGACAACTCATACACTGGGGCATTGTCCTTTATGTCACCGTTCTAACCCAGAGCTCCCTATATGGTAGGAGGAAATGCAAATCGGGCTGCTCTGCTCATGAAAAGGTGCCCAGTCCCTGCCCTGCAGCTCTGAGACAGGAGTCCAGCCCGGGATTCCCACGTGTCCCCTGTCCCTGCTCCGGAGAGGACACAGACCACTCACCATGGAGTTTGGGCTCAGCTGGATTTTCCTTGTTGCAATTTTAAAAGGTAATTTATGGAGAATGAGATATTGGGTATGTGAGGTGGTATGACTGAGAGAAACTGGACCAGTAGAAGGTTCCTGACTTGATGTCTTTGTGTTTGCAGGTGTCCAGTGTGACGTGCAGCTGGTGGAGTCTGGGGGAGGCTTGGTGCAGCCTGGGGGGTCTCTGAGACTCTCCTGTGTGGCTTCTGGATTCACCTTCAGTAGCTACTGGATGCACTGGGTCCGCCAGACTCCAGTGAAGGGGCTGGAGTGGGTCTCACTCATTAATACTAATGGTGGTAGCACATACTACGCCAACTCTGTGAAGGGCCGATTCACCATCTCCAGAGACAATGGCAAAAACACTCTGTACCTGCAAATGAACAGCCTGACAACCGAGGACACAGGTGTGTATTACTGTGCAAAAGACACACAGTGAGAGGAAGTCACCGTGAGCCCACACAGAAAACCACCCTATGAAAGAAAGAAGGGCTGTGATGTAGAGTGTGCTCTGGACACCAGGGGGCAGTCAAGGCACACAGTGAGTGATCTTGCAAAGGATTTTTCTGCATATTGACCTTGGACAGTAATTAATGGCACTTTACTTCCATGCAGGAAAGTTCGTGAAGTCCCTTCTAGAAATGATAGAGACTTACTTGATTCAATATATTGGGGAGAAAATTTGTTAATATGATGTTTGCTTGATGCAGGTCCCAAGTGTGATGATACAGTATAATGACAAGATCAGCATGCAGGATAAATATGCAGTGACTTAAATGACACAGGAGCCTACATAACTGACACGTACTTCCTAAGTCCTGCACAGGTCCAAGGTCCTGTGGAAATGGTACTTTCTCGGTGCTGTTAGTTAGGATCCTCCTGTGACAATCCCCCAAGAGTGAAAACAAAACAGATGCCTGTGTCTGTCTCTGGAACTAAGTGAGAGGTCAGTACCTGCCAGGCTGCTGGATTTGGAGGACAAAGAGTCTCCACGTGGAACATCACACAGCTCCTTCATGACCGACCCCAGAGAAGACCACATTTAAAAAGAAGCCTGGGTAATGGTTAGAGGTGTCTGAATTCTCATCTCTGATGTCCTTGTCAGTGTGTTTGGCTACTAATGTTCACAGTTGGACAGGACTGAGTATGTATCTACAACTTGCCTCATGTAGACTGGATCATGTGAAGATGGTACATGCGTCCACCCTTGGAAAGTGCTGGGATTTTAGAAGAGAAACTCCCCAGTGTGGTGGTGCAGGAATGCCTTGTAGCGAATACTAGCTAGCATGAACAGCCCCCTAGGACTGAAGAACATAAAGTAATTTGGAACCTAAAATATCCATCAAGTCTTGGGCAGAAAGGCAAGCACTTCCTTAAGGACATCTGTGCCTACAATGGCTCTGTATTAAAACGAGAAAAAAAAATTGCAGTGGGACATACCACCTGATGAATGCAAGGAGCAGCTTTTCATGTTCTTGATCATGGCCGACCCTGGAGAACATGGGGCTTTGTTGGTTCCTGTTGCCACATGGCTACTGGTTATTGAAAATCCTCTAAATGATCATCAAGATGCTGCTAGTTTGCCCTGGCTGGTGTGGCTCAGTGGATTGAGCATCAGCCTGAAAACCAAGGGTTACCAGTTCAATTCCCAGTCAGGACACATGACTGAGTTGCAGACAAGATTCCTGGTGGGGAGCACGCGAGAAGCAACCACACATTGATATTTCTGTCCATCTCTTTCTCCTTACCTTTCCCTCTCCCTAAAAATAAATAGATAGCAAACTGTAATTAAACAACAATAAAGTAATTAAAAAATAATAAAATATCTTTAATTCAAAAAAAAATAAAATGAAAATGTGATAAAACCACCTCAATGGGCTGTAGTAAAGCTTCGATGTGATCATATTGATAAAACACCCAGCACAGAGCCCAGCACACAGTAGGCACTCGTAGAGTTAGCTCTCTCCTTGTCCTTCTGTTGTGGGTGTGCCCAACCAGACCCAGTCTGAGCATAGAAGACATTGCTGGTTGTCAGCCCAGACGTCACCTGTCCCCTCTAAGGTACCCAGATATTCATATGGGTGATGATGCTCCCCCCAGACTGCCAGCTGACTCAGAGGAAAGCTACTTCCTCTCCCTTTGCTGACCAAGTTCTGGGTTGTGTTAAGCCCATTGGCCCGTTCTTCCCTTGGCCAGAGTCACTGGTTCATGTGACTGAAACAGCCCAATCAGAGTGAATGTCAGGAGCCTTGTAATGCTGAGGCAAAAGAGCCCTGGACAAGGCTGGACAAGGAAGCAGGTGGCCATAGAAGTTACTGATAGCCACCTTAATGCCACCGTGGAATCCAGCCTGGGGAGAGCAGAGCACAGATTAGGAAGAAGGTGGTCCTCAATGGTTTGGAACAACCAATTCTCAAGCATGTATTACAACCTCTGCATTTCCAGTGACAAAAGCCAATACATCTCTTTTATAATTTAAGGACTTTTAACTGAG
>VMDR010036731.1:0-10421 GCA_007922815.1 Macrotus californicus | reverse complement strand
CCTCCCCTTCCTCTCTCCCTCAAATCAATTTTTAAAATAGTCAATTTGGCTATTTCGATTAAAATTAAACATGTACAGATTCTTTTACACATCAACTTAATTTCTAAGAATTTATCCTGTAGGTACTGTTGGTCACAGACATGTAAGAATTTTCTTTGAATGTTCATAACAGACTAATCAAATTAAAGTATATCCATACAATAAGATACTTTATAACCATTGAAAAGCTTAAGAATTTTCTTATGTGCAATTATAAAAGGATCTTTAATCCACATTTGGGGGAAAAACAACATAAGCAATGTACAAAACAGTATATAGTATGATCTGTCCTGTTTTTACCAAATTAAATAAAGGATACGTACTTATGCTTGCTTGTGCTTTCAACATTTCTGGGAAGTTTCATACACACACACACACACAGTTGACAGTATTATTTGGGGTGGGCATATGAGGCTGACATTTCAGGGAGACGTTTTTTTATTATTTTACCATGTAAAGTATTTAGAATTTTACTATGTGTATGCATTTATTTTATAATAAAAGTTTTAAAAGAAACACAATGGCCTTTCATTTCTATGAATAGAGAGAGTGAGATGACATTATTATTTGTAAAGAATGTTTTATGGGCTCTGTGAATCAATTTACAAATATATAAAATATACTTTATCTTGAATAAAGGGAGCTAAGAGATGAATCATAACGCACCACGTGGTGGCTACAAGATTAGTCCCTGGAGGCAGGCAGGCGTGGCTGGGGTTCTTGCCCTGTTGCTAAACCACGCACGGTCTGTATTCATCCACTCGACAAAGCAACCCGCTCCCGCAGCTTGCTTACGTTCCCGGAACCTCGGTTTCACATTTGAATGAGGGCAATAATAATAATACTAATAGTGCTAATTACATTAACACCTACCTCATAAAACTATTATAAGATTAAATAAGCAAGTGGCCATAAAGCTCTTAGCACAGTTTCTGACACACAAATTACTTATCATATATAAGTATAATCAAAAAGAGCAGGAAAAAATTGAGAGCCATCCTCTCACTCTGGGATTACATATGAAGACATTAGAGAGTGAGGCACACACACAGTGAGAGAGAGAGAGAGAGAGAGAGTGGAAGCCATGTAAAGATGCAGATGTATCTACGTATCTTCTAAACACAAAGTGGGATTCATACTATTGGGAAACCTACTTTTATGCCTTAGCTTATATTGCCAATATCTGTTTTCTGTATTGATAAGTCCAATTCTATCCCCTGCCAAGCCTCAGTTCAAGCTAATATGTTATCTGCCTGAATCTATGCAGCGATCCCCCAACCTGCCTCCCTGCCTCCATTCTTTCCTGCGTTCATGTGTCTTAGGCTCACAAAATTTCCCAGGCACCCCCAGGGCCCAGTTGCCCACAGAGTCCAATGCCATCGCATTTGACATCAGCTTTGCATGGTCGAATCTGCACGGATTTGGCTCCCATCACGTGCCTCCGCACACTATGTGCTCCTGTCATGCCTCAGCCAGCAGAGAAAAGGCCTCCAGCACACATCTTTCCAGGGGGCAGCGGGACAGAACACATGTGGAATGCACATGAACTTTGGGTCTAGACTGACCTGCATTCTTTTCTTTCAATTGGATACATGGAACATGGTAGATTTCCTGAATTTAAGGTATGCAGTGTGTTGCTTTCACGTACTTGTGTATCATGATTTCCACTGAAGCAACATTTGTCACATTATATAATTTAGCACCGTGTTGTTGTCTGTATTCATTGTACTGCGCATAAGATGCCTACGGTTTCTTTACTCCTTGTTACAAGTTTGTGCCTTTAAACATTATCAGTCTTATGCGCTCCTCTCCCCAGCCTACGGTAACCACTGTGATTCTCTGGTTTTGACAGGTTTGACTGTTTCAGATTAGACGTGTAAGTGATATCTGACTTATCTCATTTGGCGCAATGTGCTGAAGGCCCAGCATGGTGTTGAAAGTGGCAGGATATCCTCCGTTCTCAGGGCTGAACAGTAATATTTCACTCTGTGTATGGACCCCAGCCTTTTAAATCCACTCCTCTGCTGGTGGGCATTCGGGTTGTTTCCCCATCTTGGCCATTGTAAATAATGCTGCAATAAACATGGGTGCACATAACTCTTATTGAAATCCTGTTTTCATTTCCTTTGGGTATATACCCAGAGATGGAATTGCTGAATCATATGGTAGATCTATTTTTAGATTTTCCACAGACCCACCTAGACTTTCACCTTGGTTCCAACGTCTCCTGTAGTGTGACCACAGGTTATTCGGTTAACCTTATTCACTAATCAAATCGGTTTTTGCTTAAACTTTTCGTGTTTCAGCATCAAAATCATTACTGAGTTTATAAGCCAGAACACAGCAGTAATGAACACGAAGTACAGTGTTCCCCACATAGGAGTAACTGACTGCATGTGTTTTCCCTGAGAGCATCCGCAGTCCGCCTCACATCTGAATTTTCCTTTTTAACGCCACTGTACGCTTCTTAGTTCCCTCGGTACCTGACCTGCATTATTACACCAGCCTTCTGACTGATCTCCAAATCTCCATCTGATCCCTCCTCCTACACTTTCTTTCAGATTCATTTTTTCGAAACATTTTTCTGACCATGGTTCTTTGCTGTTCAAAAGTTTTCAATGATCTCTATTACCTCCAAACTAAGCTTCCACCTCTTGCCAATAGACTCTTCCAGCCCTCTGGCATCCCGTTCCTCTCCCTTCACCTGGGCTCCAGCATTCTCAGACCCTTCCCATCCCTGGGCCTTTGCTCGAATTGTTGCCTGTCCATATTCCAACCTCTGCCTGCTGGGACATCACTCCTCCTTCATGATCAAATTGTCAACATTTCCATGCCCCTTTCTTTTTTATAAAAAGAGTTTATTTGTATTTTTAGAGAGAGGGGAAAGGAGGGAAAAGGAGAGGGAGAGAAGCATCATGTGTGGTTGCCTCTCATGCACCCCCTACTGGGGACCTGGTCTGCAACCCAGGCATGTGCCCTGACTGAGAATCGAACTGGCAACCCTTTGGTTCGCAGGCCGGCACTCAATCACTGAGCCACACCAGCCAGGCCTCCATGCAGCTTTCTTTGCTGCAATTGGTTTTCCTACTTTTATATTTATAGGACATTGTTTGAGTGTTTCTTATATGTCTATTTCATGGTCTGCCTTTCTGAAAATCTTTCCTTCAGTAGACTGGGAGCTCCTTGTGAATAAGAAGTATAACATTCACCTCTGTACTTCTGTCACCTGGGACCGTTGTTGGACCACAATGGTCATTTAAAAGAATTCCCACTAAAGAGAGTGAGTGGATACATGGCCTGCAAGCATGAATTCAACTCTAACTCAGTACTGATGTTCAGTAGTTGAAATACAGTGTTATAATGAATTTGGGGCACTGTACAAGACATGTTATATCTATTATCACATTTCATCCTAACAACCCTGCTAGGCCCTTTTCATGATCCCTACTCTACAGATGAGAAAACTGAGAAGATAAAACCTGGCCTGCCAGCCACATACATGCTATACCAAAATAATACAACATATGGAAGTAAAGTACCTTTTTATGCCATTGCAATGATGCGTCAGTTACTGTGTCTGGCCTCTTACATCTGTTTGTTCTTATTATTATGCTTATTTTAGGACATAAAATTTCAGAGGTTAAATGATTTACTCAAGATCATTCACTACATAAAGAAACAAAAATTAAAACTCATAAAATTTTCAGGCCATCGATTTGACTGTAGTGCTGCCTTAAAAGACATGCCATAAACTATTTTATCCCATCAAATGAGATATGATATGATCATTAATTTATTAAGCTCATTTATGAGGTTCATGGGGGAGCAAGTTAAGAGACAAAGTACATAAGAACCAGATCGCCAGGGGCCTCGCATGCAGAAGGTACCATTTGGATTCACTCCCTTAAGCCACGGAGAAGAGGCACTAAACAATTTTAGCAGGGGCACACACAACCAGGCGAAAGGCCCATTTGAGAAGCTGTTTCAATAGTGACAACCAAAGTAGATGGTGGCAAAGGTGGCAATGACAGAGAGGAAATGACTGAGTCAAAAGATATTAAGTAGGTTGTCTATTTAACAAGTTTGGCCATCACCTCTTGAGCAAACTTCATGTCACAGTGTGAAGTTCGTTGCAGCCTCCAATGTAACTATTAAAACCAAAGTGGAATTTGTGGTCCCTACTGCCCATAGGACTAAAGTTAATTCTGTCACCATTAGTTGGGATAAGAGGCCCTCTAACCAGGACAACGCTCCTTTTATTTCACCACGTTGTAATATCACTTTAAAAGACGCCGAGGCACAGTGCTCACGTGGGTGTACGAGTCAGTGTCCCCTTTGTGAAGGGGTCGATAGCTATTCTCCTGGCCGTGGCTACAGAGACCCTTTTAAAACTAATAATTGTGGAAGGGCTGAATCCTTCATAATAAAATCTTTAAAACCTTTATAAAATTCCCCTGTAAAGCCATTTTCCTGGGGAGACCTATAATTATTGAAAGACAAGGTGAGAGTCATCAGCCCATTTCACATAAACACAGACGGTATGAGCCTCAGTGAGGAAAGCTGAAGGTAGGGACATAAAAACCAGACGAGGAATATAAACCAGGATCAATTTTTCTTCCCAATGTATTTTATTATATACAAACGATAAAGCATAAACAGCCTCTGATTTCCCACCAGACTCTGATGATGTTTTTTCCTAAAAAGACTGGCTAACACTGAATCTCAAATTCTATCATTGAAATATATATGCTACATTCACCCTCCACACATTCTGCAGCAGTTAACCCTATTCTCATGTGACTGCTTCTTATTTTTCTTGAATTTTAAATTCAGGCATTTAGTTAGCATTCAGAATCATATTTTCTCTTTGATCTCTTAAAAATCATAGTGGCGAGGGTAATTATACCCCTGCAATCTCTGCTCAACCTACTTTGTTTGTTCAAAAAGCAAAGAAAAGAGACTCTGGTTCAATTCAAGTTCACCCCAACCACCCTTCTAAGCCATGCTCCTGTTTTCAGCAAGCTTTTCCAAAGTTATATTTCCAATGAAGTCTCACAGAACTTGGGCAAGCCTTGCTAATTTATACCACAGAGGCAGAAGAAGAAACAAGAGTCCAGAAAACCAAAACTCTGGGTGGCCTGGGCAATCCATTTCATCACCTGGGTCTCAGTTTCCTTATCTCTAAAATGAAGAAGTTGGACCAGAGCTTGGAGACCAAATAACTATAATGTCCTGTTCCAATCCTGTTCAATCAATAGTGACTGGAAGTGTTGCCTAAATTCTGAGGTGGGCTCCAGTTTCAGGAGGAAAGAGTATTGAGATTGGTTAGTGATATCTACCAAGAGGGCAGGATGTGGTACTACCAGCAGGAGTGACAATATTTTGACATTTCTTGGATAGGGTACTCTTAGTTCTTATATGATTTCTATTTCCTGTTAGAAAGGAGGAAAAGGACTGCATCTTGGACTAAACAAAATGACTCAAGAGTTGTGGGAAGGTGAACTCAATGTTCTAGAATAAGATGACTTAACAGGGATTAAAAATAGAAGGTAATCCAAAGGCAAACTATTGATCATGAGACAAGAGATCCAGGGAAATAAAAGTAGGGATAAATATTATACACAGGCATATAAATGGGCTGAAATTTGTTATAAGATCTGTTGTCTGTAGTTGCTTTCTCCCTGGTGTGTTACTTGAAGGACAGCTGTGTGTAAAGGACAAAGAAAAAAATAAGACTCCTGATGGCTTTGAATCAAGAATTCTATAATTTTACCACTTGAGCAAATAGAAGATATTTCATGACATTCAGAAGTTACTCAATAAAGAAATATTAAATTAAACTAGGAGTGATACCCCCCCCACAGGACATATGGGAATATTTGGAGGCATGTTTGATTGACGTGACTGGGTAGGGTGAGTGCTATCAAGAAGGTCAGGGCCAGGGATGCTAGTAAACATTCTACAGTGCACAGGATAGCCCTGGGTGACAAAGAACTGTTCAGGCCAAATGTCAGCAGTGTCAAGGATGAGAAAGCCTGTATTAAAGGACTACATGAAAGAACAAGTGATTGAAGGTCCTATCCCACATGGGATCTATTGTGCTAAAGACTTCCCTGGCCACCCACATGAACCAACATGATCTCCTCTTCTGCTTTAACCTGCATCTAGGCCATGTTTCCTCTCAACCCTTTAAAGTCAGGTGTGCCCATCAGACTAACTTTGGTTCAGTGGGATGTAAATGGAATTTGCTTATTGCTCTTCTCGGCTGAGCCATTACTAAACCTCCCGGTCTCTGTTTTTTCCTATTGCAATAGCTGAATGGAGCACACACAACTGGGAGAAAGGCCCATTTGAGAAGCTGTTTCAATAATGACAACCAAAGGAGATGGTGGCAAAGGCAGCAATGACAGGGTTCCTCTATGACCTGGAGGAGGGAGAAGGCACAAAATGAGGGAAACCATGGAAACCTGGGTCCCTGAAGGACTGTGCAGAGCAGAGCATGCCCTCAACTCCTGAATTTCCACATTGGATTGTATTGTAAAGGGAAGTTAACTGTAAACTTCTATTTCATTAAGCTGTTGAAAGTTGAGGGTTGTAGGTCACAGGAATTAGACTACTTTGAGTAATACATCTAAAATCTGACCAGTTAGACTTGTGCTATTGCCTAGCCTGAAAAGCAGATCAGCGTTTTCAAACCTCTGTTCCCCAACCCGCCACTCTCTTTCTGCCCACTGTCTTGCACATGGATGTATGTTTTACTAACTTCTCTTTTTTGGCTTCCATTCCAAGTTTAAGCTTCCTTATTCTTAGGAACTCATTTTTCATCTATTTTTCCCTGTCCAAAGCTGTTGACAGTCTACATTATTAGCTACAATATCACAAAAGCAGAAGCAAGGGGATAAATGTTTCTCTTTTATACATCAGAGTTTATCGGATCCCTGAAGCATCATGACTCCATAACCGATTGTAGAATCCTTAAATTCTTTTAAACTCAGAAGAAAAAATATATATGAAGCACTAAGTCAGGCTCCATGAGTCATAAAAATGTATAATATATGATGCTTATCTTCAAAGAATTTATATTCTGGAAAAGTAAATGAAAAAATAAAGAGACATATATTATAAAAACAAATTCCTCTAGAAGTTGAAGAGAAAGTATCACATGTAGTTAGAGATGTCAGAAAAAATGAAGCGATGTTCTTTCAGACAGATTTCAGGAATTTTTGATAGATGACTGTGAACTAAGACATGAGGCCATGATCACACCAGTCACACTAGGGGGCAGCAGGAAGTCCATCTGGCTACTAGCCCCTTTTAGAATAGTGCCATCCAATAGAAATATAATGAGCCACAAATGAAAGCCAATTGCAATTATTTTCCAAGTCGCCACATTAGAAAAGTAAAAAGAAACAGATGAAATTGATTTTAATAATACATTTTAACTTAACATCTCCAAAATATGTTGATTTCAACATCTAATAAATATAAAATATATTCATAAGGCATTTCACATTTTTAAATTCAAAATCTTAAATTCTGCAGTGTACTACGCATTTAGAGTACTTCTCAATTTGGTGTAGTCGTATTTCAAGTGCTCAGTGTACCCAGTGCTTATACTGGACAGTGCGAAACCAGAGACAATGTAGGTTAAGGGGCCTAGATTTTTATCTTAGCATCACCCACCCTGCCGAGGGTACCATCATTTGCACAATGGTGCTCAGTGAAGCCTATTGGGAAGAATTATTTCAGTAAATGCTTCCAAGGGATACACAGGTTTATGAAACTTCAAAGACTGACTTTTCTGCTATGATGTAGAAGAAGCTGATGTACTACGGAAGAAAGTCTTCATTGGTCACCCTATCACCTTTTCTAAATGCTAGTTTCTGCTATTCGATGTCGACATTTTAATGCCTCTTTTTCTGTCTCCTTAGCTACATGACGCATGTTGCAGTGAAGTCACGAACATCACCCTGGGATAGAGGTCTTCGCATCCTTAGCAACATCACCAACTCTAGGATCTGAATGCTATCTGGGTCTTCTGGAGCAAATCCAGCTGCCCCAAGAGTTGCTTTGGACAACTTCAGAACTTTTGGAAATTTGCAGTTATTTTGTATCACCGCCACAGTGTGTCTTCAAATTTTCAGTTTTGGTTCTGCCTCATTTTTTCCTTCGGACCTCAGGGCTTATCCAATCACGCTGGTCTTCTCAAATTCTCTGCAACTGCTTTTGTTCAGGTGCTGACTGCTCACTTGATTCCAATGACCTTCCAAATGACGTCCTGACTTAAGTCCCAGCCACCACCGTCCATTCTCCCACTGGTGCTAGAATGATATTTCCCAAAATAAACAGGAGTGTGATTTTTTTTCAAAAGATCACCACTGTTTCTAGAGAGGTCTCAGATTAGTTGCCAGAGGACCGCTTTTGACTCTCAGTGAGGTTTTGCTTTATTTAGCTGTGAATATTGTTTATCATCATCATCATACTACTACTTTGAGGTTCCCTAATGAATTCACCTCCAAACCCCAACTATATAGAATCTCCTGCTTAGTGTGCTCGGCTCCCTTTATGTGAGGTTAAAACCTCTGGCCTGTGGAACTAAGTCCAAACCTCCCACACTCACAGCTTTCAGTGTACTTGTCTCAGATTACTTTTTACAGACTCTATCTCTTGGGTGATGTGCTTCCTATACTTAGTGCTCCTAAATTGGAAGAAGTAAGAGCTGAGAAAGTTCCAGGGATGGCTGTGCTTGAAACGCAAGGTTCACAGTAATTCCCAGCACTACCCCATGGGAAAGTAGCTTTGGATGGAGTAAGAAATTAGAGCTATGACTGTGATCGTAGGGTCGTGGAGCTGGTACTTACCAGAATGGGATTTGAACTCTGAATTCTTAGATTCTGGAGCTTGAATAGTTCAGCATTCAACTGTGTTTTGGCATCTCTGTGGTGTTACGGACTTCGTCACCCTGGAGAGATCATTGTCCCAGCCTGCAGGTAGCAATGCTTTTCTCATCCTCCCCGACACAGACTACCTGTCACCTGTCTCATCGACAAAGTCTTCTCTGACATGTCTGGTAGATTTTTCCTACCCTTCAGTCCTATGGAGGCATGTGGCAAATACTTCAGCAATGCTGGTTTTTTTTTTAACGTTGGTAGCTATTTGTAAGTATTCCGCCCACTGGCTCTTGGTGAGTCACTCTATTTCTTTATGTCTCAATTTCCTTTCTTAAAATGGAGATTCTAATAGTACTTAGAGTGTTATTGTGAGAAAGAAATGCCAAGGGATAATACATGGAGACTGCTTAGAATCGGGCCCGAACACGGGAAATGATCAGTACTGGTGAGGAGGTTAGCTATTATTATTCTCACCATTTTTAGCACTCCACTGAGTGCTGAGGAATTTGCATTAGCCGTTTCTATGCCCCCCGTTCCTAGCATCACGTCTTTACCCAGTAAGTGTTCCCTAAGTGTCTGGTGAGCTGAAAACGGCAGTGCTATTTCTTCCTTCTCTCCTGGACTTGCGCACTGCAGAGCTTCCTATACCTAGCAGGGTTCTGCTGCTTTGACTTCGCACGTCTCTAGTATTCTTGTTTTAAAATATCTCTGTCTACTCAGCACGAATCTGTTAATTTCTCAGTTTATACTTTTTTCACGCCCTCTGCTATGCTTCTGTTCTAAGGGCTGAAAACAAATTAGGGAATAAGAAAGTTTAGTTTCCATTTATAAGTAGCTTACTTTCTAGTGGATGAGAAAACTATATACAAGGCTAAAAGTAAATGTACGTACACTGAAAAAATAAAATAGTAGAAGATGAATGAGAATATTGATTAATTAAGGAAGATGGCTATTTTAATAAGGTGGAAGGCTTCTCTGATGAGACTTGTGTGATGGAAGAAATCAATCAAGGAGTCAGGAAAGAGTGTTTCCAGGTAATTGGACAGCAAAAGGTCCTGAATTTGGAATTGATTTGGAGTTTACAGAGAAGAGCAAGAAAAGGCTGCTGTAGAGAGCAAGAAAAGGAAGTCTGTCAGCATGGGGGTGTCAGTTCATTCACGATTATTTTATACATTAAAGTGTGGAACTTTGAAAAAGACACTAGGGTTTCCACTGGACACTTTAATACAAAAACTGAAATGATTCCATTTACATTGTAAAGGGATCACTCTTGCTTAAGTAGAGTGAAAGGTGGGGTGGGCAGGCAAGAGAAGAAGCTGGAAGATCAGCTAGAAGCTGCTGAAGAGGTACAGGTGGTGGTGATGGTTTACATTGGGGCAGTTATGGATGTAGTGAGATGCATTTGAATTTAGGATATCAAAAATATTATGAGACTCTTCAAATATTTATAAAAGTGGAAAGACTAGAAAAATAAACTTGTATGTAGCCATT
>VMDR010036730.1:0-10422 GCA_007922815.1 Macrotus californicus | reverse complement strand
ACTCAAAAGCAGATTTAATTTAAAAAAACTGATTGAGAATATTCTGTTAAATGATTGTCCAGTATTTTTTAAAATGTCAATGTCATGAAAGACAAAGAAAGAAAAATTTGAGAAATTTTTAAAAGTTAAGGGAGACTAAAACAACGTTATAATGAAATGCAATGCATGATCCTAGATTGGATCCTTTACTGAAAAAAGATACATTATCGAAATATTAGGATAAATTGATGATAGATGGAAGATTAAATTAGGAATTGAAAATCAGATAAAAATGTTATATCCTTTTTAAATTTCTTGATATTAATAATAACTGTGCTACATAGTAGTTACATATGAGAATATCCTTAATAGGAAATACAAACTAAAGTATTAAGGGATCTCTATCTATCTATCCACCTACCTATCTACATAGGTAGAGATATTTATTCAGTGCCATAAGGATCACTGAGGTTGCTTCCGGTTTTTGGCTATTGTGAACCACATTGTCAGTACATTCTTGCCTGTGTCTCTGGGTGCACACGTCAACGCCTTCTTTTATGGCATATGCTTAAAATTAAACTGCTGGACTGCAGAGTATAAGCCTTTTTGGCTTACTTGCTTTATATATAGATGATCCGATGCATGTTCCCGTCAGCTGTGTGTAAGTGTTCCTGATGCTCCACATTCATGCCAACATGTAGGTCTGCATGACTTTACATTTTCTGGTAATCTGGTAAGTATAAACAACATATTTCTGTGGTTTCACTCTGTATTTCCTTGATTTCTAATAAGGGGACAATATTTCATATGATTGTTGACTCTTTGTGTTTCCTTTTCAATGAAATGCCTGTTCATGCCTTTGCCCATTTGCTTGTTTGTCATTTTTACTTTCAGGAGTTCTAAATGTTCTGCATACTCATCCTCGGTTCGCTGTATAGATTGTAAATGTCTTCTACCAATGAGTGAATTATTTCCACATGTTAAATAGTGTCCTTTAATGTCAGAAGTTTTTTTGCTGTGGTGTAGTAAAAAATGCCAGTATTTTTCTTTATGGCTTGCTTGTTTGTTTATTGGGTTATGTTGAAGTAAATTCTTTCCTAAGTCTATAAAGAAAAAGTTGTATTTGAAACTTTAACCTGAATTAAATAGATTTTTTGGTTATATCGTGAGAGGACTATAGTTCTGTCTTTTCATATACTTAGCTAATTGTCCAAGCACCAGAAAACCTCTTTTTCTCAATACTATGTAGAGTCCCTTTTATGATACGTCAAGTTTCCCTGTATGTGTGGGTCAGTTTCTGGTCCCTCTCTTTGTCCTCCCTTTATATTTTTGTTTAATTTTTTTATCCCACACTATTACCATGTCGTCACATTATTTTCATAACCAGAGCTTAGTATCTGCTATCCAACCTTTTTCCCCCTTCTCCCTTTCTTCCTTCTTCTCTCTCCCTTCCTTCCTCCCTTCCTCCCTCCCTCCCTCCCTTCCTTCCTTCCTTCCTTCCTTCCCTTTCCTTTTTAAAAAAGATGTTACTCTATTACAGTTGTCTCAATTTTTTTCCCTTTGCTTTTCTCCGCCCATCCCCCCAGCACCCACAGTCAATTCCCACACTGTTGTCCATGTCTGTGGGTCATTCATACATATTCTTTGACTAGTCCCTTCTCCTTCTTTCCACCATTATTCCCCTCCCTCTCCTCTCTGGACTCTGTTAGTCTTTTCCATGTTTCCATGCCTGTGGTTCTATTTTGTTCATCAGTTTATTTTGTTCATTAGATTTCTCTTATAGGTGATATCATATGGTATTTGTCTTTCACTGCCTGGCTTATTTTACTTAGCATAATATTCTCCAGTTCTATCCATGTTGTTTCAAAAAGTAGGACTTCTTTCTTTTTTTCTGCTGCGTCGTATTCCATGCATATATGTACCACAGATTTTTGATCCACTCATTTGTTGTTGGGCACTTAGGTTGCTTCCAGCATTTGGCTATTGTATATAGCACTGCTGTATATAGGGGTGTATGGGTTCTTTTGAATTGGTGATTTGGGATTCTTAGATATATTCCCAGCAGTGGTATCACTGAGTCAAAAGGCAGTTCCATTTTTAATTTTTTTGAGGAAATCCCATACTGTTTTCCACAGTGGCTGCACCAGTGTGCATTCCACCAACAATGCACCAGGGTTCCATTTTCTCCACGACTTTGCCTTACTTGTTGTTTATTGATTTATTAATGATGACCGTTCTGACAAGGGTGAGGTGATCTCTCACTGTGGTTTTAATTTGCATCTCTCTGATGACTAATGATGTTGAGCATTTTTTTATATGTCTCTGGGCCCTCTGTATGTTCTCCTTGGAGAAGTGTCTGTTCAGGTCCTTTGCCCATTTTTTAAATTTGATTGTTTTTTCTTCCTAGTGTTAAGTTGTATGAATTCCTTATATACTTTGGAGATCTAATCCTTGTCTGAGGTATCATTGGCAAATATATTCTCCCATATAGTCAGTTCCCTTTTCATTTTGCTGATGGTGTCTTCAGTTGTGCAGAAGCTTTTTAATTTGATGTAGTCCAATTTGTTTAATTTTTCCTTTATTTCCCTTGCCCTAGGAGATACATCAGCAAAAACATTGCTACATGGGATATCTGGAATTTTCCTACTTATGTTTTCTTCTAGGACTTTAATGGTGTCATGACTTATATTTAAGTCTTTTATCCATTTTGAGTTTATTCTGGTATATGGTGTAAGTTGGTGATCTGGTTTCATTTTTTTGTATGTATTAATATTTCTTTCCTTTTTATTACTGGAAACCTTGGTCTTCAATATAAATTTTTGAAGAGCTTTTCAAGGTACATAAAAAGTCTGGTTGAGATTTTGATTGGAATTACATTGAATCTATATATAGATTTGGAGAAAATTGATATCTTTATAATAGTTTTCCCATGCAGAAATGTAGAGTATCTCTCTATTTATCCAGCTTTTCTTATATGTTCTAGCAGTGCATTAAAATTCCTTTTATCCAATGAGTCAATATTAATATTAATCAGGTTTTATTTTAGAATATCAATGTAAACACTAGTTTACTCTCCTAGACTTTAAAATGACATTAATGCTTTCCTTTCCAATACCCCAAATGCTCAGAAACAAGAATGTTTCCTCTCCAAAATTTTATTAAGAAAATTTCAGCCCTGGCTGGTGTGGCACAGTGGATTGAGTGCTGGCCTGTGAACCAAAGGGTCACTGGTTCAATTCCCAGTCAGGGCACATACCTGGGTTGTGGGGCAGGTCCCCAGTAGGGGGTGTGTGAGAGGCAACCACACATTGATGTTTCTCTCTTTCTCTTTCTCCCTCCATTTCTCTAAAACAAATAAATAAAATCTTTACAAAAAAAAAGAAAATTTCCAACAGTCATAAAATTTGGTAAAACAGAAACCATATCCCCACCACCTGTCTTCTACAATTGTTATTTCCTATATTTAATCTATCTGCTCTATCTATCTCTCTATATACTTACCTGCCTATCTACCTGACTATCTATCTTTTAGTTTGCTAGAAGTGCCATAACAAAATGCCATAGTGTGGGTGGCAAACAACAGAAATGTATGTTCGCACAGTTCTGGAGCCTGGTGTCCAAGATCAAAGTGCTGTCAGGTTTGTTTCCTCCTGAGGCCTGGTAACTTGCTTGCAGACTGCTGCCAGCTCGCCGTGTCCTCGCATGGTCTTCTCTCCATCATGCACACTCTCCTGCCTCTTCCCCTTTGCATGAGGACACCAGTCCCATTTGATTAAGGCCCCATTCTCGAAACATCATTTGACCTTAATTTCTTCTTTAAAAGCCATCTCTCATTACAGTCACACTGGTGATTAGGGTTTCAACATATGAATTTGAGGGGAGGACACAATTCAGTCCAAAGTGTATGTTCTTTGTCTGTCTGTCTGTATCTATCTACATCCTCTGTCTATCTTGTTGAAGCTTTTCAGTTTAAATTATAGTCATCATGACCCTTTATTATTAAATACTTTAGCAAACTTCCCCCCCTAGATAAATGTATTCTCCTGCATGATAAATGTTACTACATCACCTAAAAAATAACCCCAATAATATCCTAAAGCTAACTAACATGAACTCCATATTCTAATTTTCCCAGTGGTGAGTTTTCTACTTTTCTTCTCCCTTCTACGCTTATTAGTCAGTGTTCTTCTTCAAAGAAGGGCTCTTATCATGAAAGAGGGATAAACTTTAGTTGCTTCTAAATAGTCAAGTTAAAGTACACATTCTTATCCTGGAGCTCCTGGTAAGCAAAGGATATACTTCAAGAGTTTTGTGTACCTTGCTTGCAGGTACAGTTTTGGACCACCTTATAAGTAATGGTATTTTCTGTTTAAGAATGTATATTGTTATTTAAAGGCCAAATAAGAGATGTGATATTTGGAAAAATGAAGGGAAATAAATGCAGCTATTAATTAGGATCCAGTGTATGATGCTATTGTGAAGGATAATGATTTCTTAGCTTAAATAAGATTGAATATCTTGATTACAAGCACTATTAAGGGAAAATCGTGACTGAGCTGGGTTCTTTGTTAGTCTATAAAATTAAAGCATGCCCTAAAAATTAAAGCATCATCTTTTGCAGACAGGCTGTAATGACTCTGGAGCTGACAGGTTAGTTTAGTTCAAGCATTTCATAGATGATTAAAGTTAATGAGTAAAGTGTAAGCAGGACTCTACTTAATAAATGTGCTAATTGTTTTTCTTGCTGCAAATATAAGTGCTGCTTTTAACTACAATATACAGAAGATTAGGAGCCAATTCATTATACTTTGTTTAATGAGTTATATTTATACAATTTAACGGCATTGTTAAATTCACATAGTACCCTTCTTAATATTCAAAGCACTTTACTGGAGCATACTATTTTAAGCTCAAAGCCGTCCTTTGTCAAGGAAAAAGGCAAGAATAATATACCTATTTTAACATGGTGGCTATGAGCCCAGGCTGAACTCATGCTGTCTGGGTTTGAGTCCTGACCCCACCACTGACCAGCTGTCCTATTTCGAAAAAGAGATCGACCTGTCTGTGTCTCAGTTGCCACATTCACCAAGTGGTATGAGTGACAGTATTTGTGTACCTCATGGGTGTTACAGGATTTGGTGAGTGACTGCTTTTCGAGGAGTTAAAGCAACCTCATTAGTGTGTTCTTCATATTCTCAGTCACATCTGTACCTTCACCTAGCCTCCACAGTGTTCTTTTAAAACTGAGAATCCCTTCATGTCACCTGACTGCTTAAAATCCTCGGGTGCTGCCCACCTCAAGGGGAATGAAACCCAGCCTGTTCACCATGGCCACCTGGAGTCAGGCCCATGCCTCATTCTCCACACTCATCTTTCTCCCTCCCCTGTCCCTGGACCTGTACTCCAGACACACTGGTCTTCCCACTTCTCAAACACACTGAGCTCTTTCCTGCTGCAGGCTCTTTTCTTGGACCACCTTTCCCCCAGATCCTCAGACACTTCCTGATTCACTTCTCAACTGAAGGCGGATTCAGGAATGCGGGGCGCCTTCTCTGACCATCTTATCTCAACTACACTCTGCCACCGCTGCTGTCCTGTTTAATAAAGAAAGAAAAAGTGTTTGTGAACCTCAGGGTTCATCGCATCCTTTAAAGCACTTATCACATAAACAATGCATAAGTTAGGATATTTATTTATATGAATAAATTTGTAGTGGTGTGAAAGGCCTTTGGAACCCAGAGACTCTCTTATTCTATAATTCTTTCCATATGCTCTCTTCGACAGTGGTTCTCAAAGTTCAGTGAGTGTCGTGCCCACCCCCAGAGTTTCTGATTCAGTTGGTCAGGGGCGATCTCTATGGGGAGGTGATATTTAAGTTGGGACCTAAAAAATGAGGAGTCCAATCCATGGGAGCTGAAGGAAGAGAGTTCCAGGTAGAGGGAACAGTAGGTACACATACTCTGAACTGAAGAAAGAGTATAATAGAGTAACAGAAGTAAGGCTGGTATGGTGGAAGCTTGGTGAGTGGGGAAAAAATTCCTGAGTGAGGTTGAAGAGGAGGCAGGAGTTGGATCAGGCAGCACCTGATTGACCATCAGGAGAAAGGTAGATTATATTCTGAGCCAATGGGAAAGCTTGGAGAGGCTTGAAGCCAGAGAGAAACATGGACCAATTAACATTGTTTTCAATGCTCAGAGAGCCTTGTAAGAGGACAAAAATGTAGTAATAATATTCATCCTATCCCTTCCACTGAAGCAACCATTGGCTCTATACTGTCCTCCTGCTGCGTACTTTGGATCCTGAAGCTGCCATAGAACTACTTTAAGGTGGGCAGTTACCATTGTAGCAAACAGAATAATATAGTGTCTGTCTCAATACTGGAGTTGAAGGGAACTCTCCAAGCTCACAGGGCCTGCTTAAGGAACAGCCCAATTAATTTCTCATGTGGAGGAATTTCATATTCTACCTTATCTGTTCTATGGCCTGGGCCCCACTGATTGGACCAGGAGAGATGCCTGGGTATTCAGAATACAGACTGGCCAGCAGTTTGTGACATGGCCCAACACAGGGCTTTGCCTATCAAGGTCAATGATAGTGAGCAATTCTCTCCAAATAGACTCTGCTTTTTGTAACAACAGCAGCAGATGGTAGCAGGACTAGGAGCTCACACACAGAGAAACATCATGAGAGCAGAGTTATGAGGTAGTTAGAAATGAGCAGAACCAATTGGTAAGCATTTCTCTAAAAAATATCCAGAGCAGAGGGGGTTGTTTGGTTGTGGCAGAAGAGGCAAGAAGCCAAGGCAAAAAGATGCTGATCTCCAACTGGTGGAGAGTCAATTAACTTCTGCCTCTGGGAAGGGTAGTGAATGGAAACAAAAGGGACCTGGTGTCTAGAGGAGTGCTGGGTTCTCCGGGGTGATTGACTGCAGGCACTTGAGCAACTCTGTCTGCATGGCTGTTCCTGGGGTCTCTCTGTTGATGGTCTAATTCCTACATGTGTCCTGAAAATACCTTCCTCACTGCCCCCCATTACACAGGGTAATATCTTCCCATTACCCAGGCATTTGCGAGAGTGAAGCCTGATGACCCCACTGCACTTAGGAATGTCTTGTTTTCTGAATTTCCTTTACAGATCTCAGATGTACAACTCTATTCATACTTTAGGCCAGAATAAATAATGTCTTCATTTTAAGTTGAAACTTTAGTTTTAGATTTAGATTTACCTTCAGAGAGAGAAGTTAATACTCACAGGTAGCAAAATATTAGATAGCAGTCGAAATGCCTGTTATTTACTGTAGAAGGACAAAGTCCCTTCCTAAAACATAGTTTCTAATTCACTGAGCTTCAGCTATGGTTTATATATGTACGTAGGAATTCAAAAAATTAAATGTAAACATTTAATAACATTTTCTCATGGATGCAAAAGAGACGTGTCACATCTCCTTTTAGAACCATTCATTAGCAATTTATAACCTTTAGGACATCATCCCAAACCTTTAGAAGTGTAGATGAGGCCCATCTCTACAGGTCTCTTTTTGTCTCCTTTTTCTCCTAAAATATAAATGTTTTGCTCCACCTGCATGGAACCACCTACACCATCCTAAAAGGCTGTACTATTTCATGCCTTGTCCTATTATTACAAAACATGGCTGCTCTGGGAAATCTCCCTCCCACTGCTCTCCCCTCTAATTTGGGCTAGTCCCCTCCTCTGTGCCTGCACCATACTTTGTGCTCATTTTCTTCTTTGTGTTGTCCACTGGACTCTTCTGGTTTTTTGTCTATTCTGGGCTTGGCTTTGAGCTCCCACGAAACAGGGACTCCATCTTCATCTTTCTCCAGTGTCAGGCATACAGATTGTGTGGCCCACAATACATGTTTGTGAATGAATGACTGAATATACAAAGTTTTGTGCTCAATGAGACTTGTGTCTGAAACAGAGGTATGACTTGGGGTTGCCTCGGGAACGTAGATTCTGTCCTCTCAATATTTATACTACAAAAAATGGATATGAACCTCCTTCACACATAATTCCTAGTAATGCTGGGCATGGGCGGCATGCTGCATGGCGTTTCAGGATTTCCAACACTCCCTACCACCATGGGTCCCATGTAGAAACAATCAGTATGGGTGCAATCTCTTCCTCTATGTGTGACGTAGATGAGGGGATCAGACACCTATTCTGCTACAGAGAGCAGTGTCTTTCCACTCTCACTGGAGTTTGGCTTTAGTTACCTTTTAATCATCTTGGATCCCACCTCCTTTCAGTGGCTGATGCCTCCTCAGCCTATGGGTACTAAAGCTTACATGTGACCTCCTCGGAGGGGTTTTCTCTCTCATGGGGCAGCTTATCCATTCCTTGTGGCACCCAGCACAATTTGTGTTTACATGTTTATGGCTCTACTGCCCCTCTGAGAGTTGGACATGAGCTCCTCGAGAGCGGAGTTGGCCCCGACACAGTGCAGGAACGCAGGGACAGCAGCAGGGTGAGCCTTTGGCAGGAGGTGTTTGGGATGAACTACCCTCTGACTAAGTATGTATTCCTAACTGGTGTGGCAACTTTAAAAAAAAAATCATGTAATTTAATTCTCGAAAAACAAACTGGGAGCTAGGAATTGATATTATTATTTTACTAATAAGGAAATAGCCCAAAGAGAAATTGACTTGATCAAAATAATAGCCAGTGAGAGGAATAAGACTTGGACCCAGGTTTTCTGACAGGAAGTCAGCTTTTTTCAATTCTACAATCTCTTCAGAGAAAATTGCAGAAGTGCTGAAATATGGATGAGTGTTCTAAAGATGGCAGTGGAGATTCTGTAGTGGCCACGGTCAACGCACACTAAGGGGGAGAAAGAAAATCAACAAGGCAGTCATGAAATGATGGTAGAAATGATCCAAATGGCCCGTTGAACACACTACTATGTTTTCCTCTAAGCCACTATAATAATCTAATTTATTATGAAACATCAAGATCTCAATCTGCAATTCACACCAAACACCCTGTAGTGTAAATTGTATGTCATCTCATCTTCAGGAAGCTGTTTATGAACTGAGTTGAGAAGTGTCAACACTGAGGTCTTATCAGTTTGAGTGAAGAAAATTCAAACATAGAATTCAATTCAGTCAAGACTTTATTTATTGGGTGAAAACCAATCAAAATCAGGCCCTGAGTTCATTATTCTAGTTTTCAGAATTTCCTTTCAGAGTGAACACTAGAAAATATTTCATTTTCAAAACTTAATGCTTTGTACATATGAGTGTAAAGCACTGTGACTCAGAAATTGTGGTTATAATATCTACATATAAAAACTGCTGTAAGAACACATGGAAATAGTATAAGCTTTTGTGAATTTTGATGAGCAAATAACATCGTCTCAAGTCTCGGTGAATTAAAAGCTGAGAAATGTCTATGAACCTTCCCCTCGGACGTCATATTGTCTGCTAAACTACAGAAATCACTTCTTGTCTGTTCTCATAATAAATACAGGTGTTTTAATACAACATTCCTCAAGTGATTTTGACTAGAATCCACAGAGAAGGAAAGAGTTGTTACTCCTGCCTGTGGTAGGAACGGGGGAGGCCACTTCCAGGGAGAGGCATTTGGACTGGGTCTTGGAGAACGAAGAGGACCTTGCTGGGCAAATGAGGAGATTCGTGTTTTCCTGGTGAAGGACAGCTTGAACCAAGATGTATGGAGGTGAGATACATCTGCAGTGGGCACTGAGAGTTTGTGGAACTCCTGTGAGCGTGGAGGACAAAGAGAGAAAAGAGAAAGGCAAGGATGGGGAAATAAAATAGGGGAGGTGTGTCAAAGCCAAGAAGAGATTTATGACATATTGAGTCATTTAGGCTTCATCCCGAGAGCATGGGAAGTATTTCATCATATGAAACAGTGCTTATGAAATTAAAGACAAACACCAAACACAAAGATATGAACCGATGTGACCCTTATAAAGAAGTTAACTAAACATACATCTCTTTATTCATAGGATTCTGCAGAGAAAATTAAGAACAGAGACAGACTTTCTGGCATTATTAACGTGAAGCAATGACGGTTCTAGTCCACGGTCTGCATCTGTAGGTAAGCTGGTACACAGGAACCCAGGAATGTACTGCGATGTGGTTCAGAATTTCAGGGGACAGAGTGGAAACAACTGAATTCCTTTTAGTCACTTTAAACTTTGAAGTCTCTGGTCTGACGTGACACTTCTCTGGGCCTTGGTTTTTTTAAACAATAAATGAGAAAGTGAAATTAGATCAATGATTTATATCAGTGGTTGGCAATTTTTTTTCTGTAAAGGGGTAGATCATAAATATTTAGGATTTGAGAGCTATCACCTATTCACCTCTGCCACTGCAGCTCAAAAGCAGCCATCAACAATACATAAATAAATGAATGCGGCTGGGTTCCAATAAAGCTTTATGGACATGGAAACATGGATTT
>VMDR010036728.1:0-10422 GCA_007922815.1 Macrotus californicus | reverse complement strand
GAGAGAGCTCCCTTACCCCTTGTACCACCTGAGGTTACAGTGAGAAAAATGGCTGCCCATGAACCAAGAAAAGCATTCTCATTAGACAATCAATCTTCCAGAGTCTTGATCTTGGACTTCCCAGCCTCCATAACTGTGAGAAATAAATAATTGTTGTTTAAGCCACCAGGTCTATGGTATTTTTGTAAGAGCATCTGGGATGAATTGAAAGTGCAGATGTTATTCTAATAAATATGATGGAAGAGACTTTGGAACTGGGTAATGAACAGAGGCTGGAAGAGTTTTGAGGTGCATGCTAGACAAAGCTTACTTTGCCATGAACCAACCGCTAAGGGTGATTCTGGAGGAAGCTCAGAAAGAAAAGAGGAGAGCTGTAAAGAAACCCTCAGTCTTAGAGAATACCTAAACAATACTGAACATGATGTTGGTAGAAATATGAGTGGTGAAGGTCATTCTGATGAGGCCTCAGATGGAAATAAAGAACATGCTATTGAAAACTGGAAGAAAGGCCAAACTCGTTACAAAGTGACAAGGAATTTGGCTGAAATGTATTTCTGTTCTACTGTTTTTTGGAGGTAGAACTTGCAAGCAATAACACTGGACATTTAGCTGAAGCTATTTTTAAGCTCCTTTTGCCTGCTTATAATAAAAATGTGAGAAGAGATAAATCACTTAAAGACAGAATTGTTAAGCAAAATAAGAAACAAACTTAAAAAGATTTGGAATACTAAAGGTGAGAATAAGCAGCCACTTAATAGAAAGATTAAAGTATAGACAGCCATCTCAACAGATGCCAGGAGTGAACTTCAAAGACAATGGAAGGATGAGCGCAAATGTGATAATCATAAAATCCACCACTCCCGTCAAGACCCAGGTGCAAGGATGGGGCAGGAAGGGTGGAGGGACTGCTAGCACATGTGGGACTTCAGATTTCCCTCATTGACAGTTCACCCTACACGCCAGTGCCAAGCGCCTCAATTGCCCAAGGAGAGGCTCTGGTCAGCCCCGGTTCAGTGCAATGTGCTGTGACTGCCTCTCTGGAAAGTCCACTTAGGGCAGCTTCTGCCATAATTAGAGTTAGCACACCCAGGAGGCATGGCCTCCTCCACCTAGCTTTCAAAGGTTAGAGCCACCGGGGGCAAAACACCCCAGCCCTAGAGTGCTGCAGAAATGACCCCTGCAGAGAGTTGCCCTAGGGCAGTGCCTTGGCAGAGAGACTCTGTGGGACCATCCTGCTGAACTATGGGTATGCAGCCAAAAATGATCATTCTCAAGCCTTAAGGTACAATGGACTTTGCCCTGCTGGATTTTGGACTTACATGGTGCTGTCACTCCTTTCTTCTTTCCTATTTCTCAATCTTGGAACAAAAATGCCTATTCTATGCTTGTCTCACCATTGTGTTTTGAAAGCACTTATTATGTTTGGGTTCAGAAGTTCAGAACTGGAGTGGAATTTGCCTCAGGATGAATCATACCTTGTGTCTCAACCATATCTGATGTAGATTTTATTTAGGAGAGATTTTGGATTTAGGCTTTAAAGTTGATGCTATTGGGATGAAATTGTATCAGGCAGTTAGACAGATATGAGCAATGTAACAACAATAGGCCAGGTGTAGAGGGTCACCAGGGTTGAGAGCCCCAGGTGCCTAGCAAGGGGCAAAGCTACAAGCCCTCCCATGACCACGCCCTTAAGCATTAAGCCCTGGAAGATGATATCTAGGCTTCAGGTGGGTTTCAGCTGTGGGCCCAGAAAAGCAGCAAAACCAGGCAGAGTGGTGCTGTGGCTGAAATCAGGACCTAACTAATGACTCCCTGATCTGCTGCGAACCAATTAGTGAAGACCATAACCCTGAGGAGACACACCTGGAAAGTTGATGAATATTCTATTGCAGTACTCCCCTGAGACTTCCATGTAACAGGCCCCAGGACAGAGGACCCTGCTGGGGCTTTCTCTATGGAGCACTCCAAAGTCTTTCCCAGCCCTTTCTTTTCAGAGGGCCTGCTCTCTTTCTCTTTTTCCCAGAGCATGCCAGTGCCTCTCCTCTCTTTTTTCTCCCTCAAGGTACATCTCTCTCTCTCTTTCTCTCTTTCCCTCCCCTTAAGCTCCAAGGACTCTTGCTGTAACATTTCCTGAGCCCATTTCTTTCTGTGGCTCACTTCTACCTCTGTGACTTTCTAAATAAACTTTCTCTTATAATTCGAGTGGCTCTGAATTCTCTTAGCCAGAACTGCCAGTTTTCTGCTCCTGACAGAAGGAAAGTAGTTTGCATGTGAGAAGGACATTGGCATGACTGCTGGTTGTGAACCAGCTGCTTCCGTGAGTGTCATTGTCTCTTATAGTTCTTTTGGTACTCATGGAAATAATGCAGTATATTGCTATTTTTGTGTGTGTAAGTTTTATCTTTAAAGCAAATTCTACTTTTTCCGATAAAGTATTGTCTAATTTCTCCTTAGAGACTTTTGTGGGATCTTGCCCATTGTCTTCATTGAGTAATTCGAGCATAAAAACAGAAACCCATAGAAACTGGTAAAGTAAGTAGTTGGTTCATTTTAATAGTAGATTTTACAAAATATACATTCAGATCTGACAAAAAAAAAGTTGTTTAAGCTATAGAATTGGTGTAAGTGATGTTGAATGATATTCTGGAATTGCAGTTAAGGCTAATTGTAAATTAGGTTTATGTCCTCGAGAGCTTTATGTTCTGAGGAAATTTCCAATGGACAACCTGTAATGATGGTCAGATTTTTCTCCATACAGCTTTCTGGTGATCATCCCACTGTTCCTTCCCTAGTGAATAAAAAGATAGACTTGAGAATAAATGAAACAGTCAGAGGGTCTTGACAGTATTTTGGAGTGGAATGCACCCAAAATGGTAAGAGGCTACTTAACACCTTCACTCCCATATCCACACATTTCCTTCCTCTCTCAGCCCTGAAGAGAGAAACAAGGGCTCCTTTCCACCACTGAAGCCAAGTTTGAAGACGGTTGAAGAGAATTATTAGGAGAGATTGGGGATACCTCTAAGAAATAAGAACGGGGCATCTCATTCCCTGGGTGGATGCTGGCCACATTGCAGAATTTGAAGGCCCATTGTTGTGCAATCATCAGTGAAAAAACAATGAAGAAGTTTTTGGCAGACTTTAACCTGCATCCTCTGAGTTTAGGGTGTTGTCCATTTGTTGTCTATAAATTTTGGCAGGCTGAGGATTATCTGGAATATCTCCCAGTATTAAGACATGAAGGAAGCATGATGAAGTATATTTGGAGAAAGAGGGAGGCAACTTCTCAGTCTACTTTTGATTCTTTGATACACAATTGATGACAGAGAGGATCTCAGAAGTTACTGGACATTTGTTTAATGGAGGAAGTCAATTAATAAATTGGCAGAAGATATAGAGTTGCTGAGACAGCTGCCAAACAACGATATTCCTAACATTAAAAACAGGATCAGAAACCAGACTTTAAACAGGATCACATAAGGACAAAGATGCCTCTGTTTGAGGGATTGATCAACAGTGGAGGGGCCTAGGATCACGGTGAAGACCATTCTAAAAAAAATCACACTTAACTTCTCAGAAGCATCCAACATCAGATAGAATCAAACTGAACAAAAATGTTCAGGGATATTTATCACCAGAGATAACTTTAGCAAGTTAAGTGTGGGTACAGATCCTCATTTTCAAGGTATTTCTCTCTACCCCCAGCCAGTGAAAGAACAAGTGACGAGAAGGGGTGGATGGAAGTGTGGCAGGATGGGGAGTAAATGTTTTGAATCAGATATGGGATGGGAATATGAAACGAGACTGAACTAAATTTAAATAACTGGCAATAGCCAAGAAGCTATAGAATCTAAGGCAAAGAAAAGGGAACAACAGAGCTAAATTTGAAAGGAGGAATTAAAAAATAAAACCAGTGATATTAATAAAATCTAGTCTTATTAAAGTCAATGTTTACTACTCATGTGGATTGTTTACCTTTTCCTTTTTCAATCTCAAGTATGGTGCAGTCTCTCTCATTTTTTATTTTCTTTACCTTTATCTCCTCTCTGTCTACATGAGTTTGTCCTGTGTGAAAATAACTGAACATGGTCCCAAGGCCTTATGACCCTAGTGCAAACCATAATCTGATAAAATGTCTCTTAATATACATTTTCAAGAGAAGATATTTAATTTGCTTAATTCATCTAGAAAATTGATTCTCCTTAGGTGCATCGTTGGTCTAATTAATTTTGGCCATGATGTGGACACATGGTTCAAATGGCAACAAAAAGAGAGAGTTGTTGTAAATTTTCTAGGAAGGGGAGACAATAAGTAGATTGTCATTTGGGTTACTCAGAGTGAATTCATTTAATGTTTTAACGTTTTGTGGATTTGCATTGTCTTTTAAATGAGTCAATTTCTTGAACATCTATTTTTAACTTTCTGAAATCACAAAGTGACTCTCTGGTATTGCATCAAGGTGGATTATAATAGAACTGTTCACCTACCTATTGCTTTTGAATAAAGAGGAAGACTTCTGAAGCAGGTCAGATATGTTATCTGTTCTTGATTGGGAAGCAGAAATGAAACAAGCAAAATATTCTTCCTTCAAATGACTTGCTCACGATTAAGCAAAAAGCTTCAGGTAAATGAAAAGTGCAATTGCATTAGTAATGTACTTGTTCCTCAAAGTGTGATATAAAAATTACACATACAACTGAACATCACTATTGGAGAGGCACTGAACTTCATGGGATCTGATGGGCCTGTATTCAGTGTTATGAATGATGCCTCGCTCATACCATGTCCTTGAGAGTAGCTGAGAGTTTTGCATTTGATATGCAGCTGAGGAGACACAGACATGCACGGGACACTATTTTCTTGTTACTTGGCAACAGTTCCTTTTTCTTCTTAGCAACAGTAGAGAAAAGAGCTTTTTGAAAATTGAAAAACTAGGGAATATAAAAAATCGAGGCCTTTTATATTTCCTTTGGCAAGAGGATATATTAGAAAAACTGGATTCAGCTTGAGATAGAGGGGAGTATATTTGTTATCATGTTATGATTATATTCCTATTGAAATTTAACCAAGAGTTTTAATATCTTAGTCATCTAACTATTTAATTCCAATATCAGAGTTAGTAATTATAAAACACAGCCTTCTTGGTCAATTTATATTCATGTTGGTTTTTCCAATATGTGTGACTTATGCTGAGAAGAGACATATTGGGAAAGGCAACAACATTCAAGTAACCTCTTATTATTTGGTTAACCAACCACTTTCCTGGGTTTCTCGTTTAATTGTTTTTTAAAAGGACTACATTGTGGGTGGAGAATAAAAGGAGAGAAAAATGATAGTCTTTGGCAAAATCTTTGACTCATAAAGAGATCACTAGCCCTCTTCTTTTTGCCTTGGTGGAAATGATGACTTTTATAAAGCAGTAAGTGAGCTTTGATTAAGTCATTGAGAATCTAGAGTTTGTTATGGCAGCTTGTGTCACTTAACTAGTGTGTTAGTCTACTAAAAAATCTTCCAAAACTTATTAGATGGAATTGCAGATCACAGATGGTCTTGTTGGGGGAAACAGTCATTTTCTTAGCTGATGAGTGTAGACCCCAGGACACTACAATGTTCCAAAACTTTTACCACACAATGAGGCTCTGGCTGTTGAAGTGAAGCCTCAAGCCATTTTGTTGTTTATGTTCGGCTTTTATAGGGAAATGCACAGATCCTAGGAGGACATTTGTATGAGATTTAGTCATGTGTTTCCTATGTCATTATCTCAATTGATATCAAACATTTCTAACACCCCAAAAGTTCCCTTATGGTCCCTTTTAGTCAATCCACAACTGTTACCCAGGCAAGCAGAGTGATGATATTTACAACCATATATTGGGTTGCCTTGTCTAAAATGAAAATAGGACCATAATGTATGGATTTTTTTGTCCATGTTTCTTCAGTCAGAAAGATATTTTTTCCCCACTCATCCATGTGGTTGCGTGTATCTATCTACCTGTCTTTCTATCTATCTATCTATCTATCTATAATATTCATTTATTTCTAATGGTATTCCACGTCACAATTTGTTGATTATTCTGTTGATAGACATCTGGGTCGCTTCAAGTTTGAATAAAATTATGAATAAATCTTCTATGCATATTCACGTACAAGTCTTTTTTATCAACATAGAACTCAAAACTTCTTGGGCAAATATTTAAAAGTGTAATTGTGAGTCTCATAGTAAGTATAGGATCGCTTTCATAATAAGCTACTGAACAGCTTTTCAAAGTGGTTGCATCATTTTACATTTCCACCAGCTCACTCCATATCCTTGCTAAGACTTGATGTTATCAGCTTTAAAAACAGAAAGGAAATTTAGTGATTCTAGTGTGTGTGAAATGATGTTATATTGTGATTTTAATTTCCACGTTGATGATGACTTATGATCTTAAGTATTATGTCTTCTTTTGTGAAGAGTCTTCTCAATGCTGTTGTTCATTTTTTATTGAGTTGTTCTTTTTATAGGGATTTATAGGAGTCTATTTTATATGTTTTAAATACATGTGCTTTTCCAGACTCACCCGTCCTTAATCCTACTTCCCACATAGTTTCCCAGTCTGTATCTTGCTTATATTTTAATGGTGACCTTTAATAAGGAAAAGTTTGTAATTTTAATGAAGGACAATTTAACATTTTTCTTTTATCTTGGTATTTTGTTTTTTCTGTCCTCTCTGGAAAATCTTTATTAATCTATGTTTTCATTTAGTTACTATGTTACTAATTTATGTTTTCATAGCTTTTCTTCTATATTTAGGTCTGTGGGATAATTTGAAACAATTTTGTATGGTGTAGGGTAGGGCTTGAGGTTTTTTGTTTCCATTATTATTTATTTAAGTTGTTCTAGCAAAATTTGGTAAATAGACTTTTCTTACTTAATTGCCTTGGAGCTTTTGTTGAAAATCAATTGTCCATAAATATGCTGACCTATTTGTGGACCTTATTATGTGCCTTGTTTCTACTGTTATATTCAAAAGGAAACTTTTGCCCTGGCTGGTGTGGCTGAGTACATGGAGTGCCAGCTTGCAATGTAAAAGATCACTCGTTGGATTCCCAGTCAGGGCACATGCCTGGGTTGCAAACCAAGTCCCAGCTGGGGATGTGCTAAAGGCAACTACTTGATGTTTCTCTCCTCTTTCTCCCTGCCTTTCTCTCTCTCTAAAAATAAATAAAAAAATCTTTAAAAATGGTGGCTTGTTAAGTGCATGATCTCAGTTATGTAATGTATGTATACATTAGACACACACAAATACATGTGCCCTGACAATTCCAATTTTTTTTCTGCTCCTGCAATGCCTCATTCCCTCTAGACCTCCACCCTGTTGCATATTCTGCAAAAACCACTATCGCCTATTCTGTGAAGGCTGATGTAGTATAGTAGAAGATTATGGATTCTAGAAGTAGACTGCAGAGTTCAAATACTAATTCTGCCCCTTACTAGCTCTGTGCCTCATTTTCCTCACATGTAAAATAGAAGTAATCATAGCATCCATAGAATAACACTTGGAAAAAGTTGTACCACATTATAAGCATCATATATTTCCATTACACCATATTATAGTTCCATGTTCTGCTCCAGTAACACTTCCATTCTACTAGGAAGCTTTGTTAGTGGTTCCAATCTGGATAAGAGCTATCTTCAAAGTTTGTACATGGTACTCCCCTTCTCCTCCCAAGGTATGAGAATATATCCGCCACTTCCAGTAAGAAAAAATATATATAATTCAAAATCTTGAGACCTACCAGAGCAGGACCAGTGTAGTAGGTATACCATTCAATGTATGAATCTCAGCAGTAGCTGAGGTATAGCTTTTGCTAAATCTCTGCCCTCACATTCCACACAGTGGCATTGCCTTTCATAGGTGTGTATGTAGGAAGATCTCTGTCCTCTTCCCTGCTTCTCCTCACTATTATCCTTTTTGTTTTCCTTCTCTTACTGCGCACACAAAAGGAGCAATTACTACACTTACAGATCCGACACAAGCAAGTTAATATAACTTTCATTAACGAGCAAGCTCATTGTGTGTACACCCATGAAAAACTGTCTCTTCTGCTCTGGGCAATGGTGTACCAATTAACAGTCCTCTTAGGACTCATCCATCTTGCTCTCCACTTTCTCCCAACTGACTCAGCACTCATTCATGAATACTTTCATCTCTGCTACCAGTCCAGCCCGAGATTGGTAAGGAGCAAGAATTTTGGTTTTGTATATGTTCTCTTAGGCCTTTATGCTTGACCAGAGTTTCTAACTCAGCCTTACCAGGTCTCTGTTTTGAGCATCTCAAACATGAGACTAATAAATATCAATCACACTGACATCCCCTCCCCCCATTTATGCTTATTCCTTGTATGTGGAATGGGTCTCACAGTAAACGTATAGGTAAGGATACCTTCAAGACAGGATTATTGTATTGCTGGATTTCTTTAGGAAATTGGGAGAAGGCTTAATTATTACTACTGTTCTAGAAATTATTCCCAGCTTTTGAGTTGAATTTTATGTTTTATTCAATGTGATACAGAAATTACTATTTTGCAAAATAAATGTAAATGCAGTTAATCATAATTTAAATTTGTAGCATCTGTAATACTCTGAGTCAGGGACCTGGACTCTAAATCCAACTCCACAGGCAAGACCATAGGGTAGAATTGTGTGATGCCAGGCAAATCATGTAACCTCTTGCATATTTTCCTCAAAGAAAGAGATATAACACACATTCTATTCACTTGCATGTTATAAGGATTGTTTAAATATATAGGTTTAAATTATAAATATCTATAACATTATTTTCTATATGAAGAACTGAAAAGTTAATTAAATCATTCAGACCTACAGTTTTCTAGTAGAAGAAACTAAACTCCTGGCCAATGCTCTCTGTTTTTATTTACTTATCCTCTGTAAAATGAAGAAAATGCCATAATGTCAGGGACCCAGGACATGAAGAAATGTGGTCTTCTAATTCCCTATCATCTTGTTAACTGTTGGCACTGCAGTACCCAAATGTTTAACCTGATTGAATGTTTTCACTTCCAGACTTGGATAAATATCTAAGCAACACTGTCAACAAGCCTAAGTCTCAGTTACATCATGTAGTCACCTACATAGTAACATACTGTGTGAGATTTGCTGTGGGGTGCCCTAAGCTCTAGATTTCATGACCTCTTTTTTGTGCCCTCCCCAGGACAACTACCTCTTCTGCCTCTGTACCATGACTATGCTCTGGACGCTGAGGTCAGTGAGTTCTGAGATGGAACAGTCTCCAGTGAGGAATGTGGCCTCTGAAGTCAGGCCCCTTTACCTGTTAATCTTATTGTACACAGGTGGGGTCTCTCAGCACTCCCTGAGAGTCAATGGATTAACAGCCCCAAATCTAGAGTCTCACCACCAGTTGAGACAGAAACAGACCTCTTTCAGAGAGGGTAGGTTCTCCCCATCCAGCAGAGCCCTCCGAATCTAATAGAATTGAAATCCACCCAGGCTGACTTCAATATTCCCTTTCCGTCAAAAAGGAAATAGTTCTGACTATTGTGGCAGTTTGTCAGAGCTTCACTGACCTGGTTCATCTACCAAGTTTTACTATTGTCCCATTTATGTGTCTTCTCTGGGGAACTTACTACTTCTTACAAATTTGTTCCAAACCTACGACCCAGGATTCTATGTTTTATAGTTCATAATCTCCTTTTTGTTCTTAACCATCAGAGTGGCTGATATTTATAAACTACCTTTTCCCACATCAACATTCTTGAAGACTTTGACACCTGGATCATTTCCTTCTCATTACTACCCAATTTTGCTGTCACCCAGGGTAACATTAATGCTTGTATGAAAGACCTGTATCAAACTCTGACCTCTCAGTTCCCCGCCTCCTTTTCCCTGGGATGGTTACTTCTACTTCCTTTGTATTAGCGCACCCACTGCTATTTTGCATTTCTTGATCAAATGTTAAAAGGTTTACCTTAATTTAGAGCTTTGAGATGGCACAGTTCTCAGTGATGAAAACGTTTATACTTCCAATTATCTCAGTTATGCTTATTTCACGTGTTTAAGATAAATAAGAAAGAAGTGAGAAAAAGGTTAGTAAAGAAAACCAGGGATTAGAGGCTTTAATGAAGTCAGCTTTCTTGGTTTAGTATCACTTAGATTATGCACAAATGTAAATATATATTCAAATATATTTTATGTGAGTTTCACACTACTATCAGAGAGACTTTTTTATCTCTCTCTCCCCACACACACTCACATACCCCATATTTTGCTGTATATAATGAGCATCCATGCTTTTGTGTGCATTGTACATGGGATTATTATACTCATGGTGTGTAATCATTATACCCATGTATAATGCGCAGCCTTATTTTTCCCTAAAAAATTGGGCAAAATGTGCACAT
>VMDR010036727.1:0-10423 GCA_007922815.1 Macrotus californicus | reverse complement strand
GGAGAAATCTCCAGAAAAAGAGCTAAATGAAATGAAGGCAAGTAATTTACCAGATATAAAGTTCCAAAAAATGCTTATAAGGATGCTCAAAAAACTGAATGTAGAAGCCAAAGAACTCATATATATGACCCATGGACATGAACTAAAGAGGGGGAGTGTGGGGGTAAGGGGTGTGCAGGGAGGGGGGTGGGGGGAGGAGTTGGGACAACTGTAATAGTATAATCAATAAAATATATTTAAAAAAAAAATAGTAGGGACTAATATTTTGCGCTTGCTCTGTTCGAGCTGTCATGTTTAGCATTTTACACTTGTCAGTGCGTGAAATCTGTACAACAAACTTATGAAGCAGGTCCATGACTTCTCCCTCTTTTTAGACAAGGGAATGGGCACAGAGGCATTTGTCCCAGCTCTTGCTGGAGCTGAGATGGATTTAAACAGTCCAGCTCCAGAGACAGTCCTTCAAAGAACTACCATCTTTTCTGACAGTTACACCTCAAAAATAACCTAGTTAAGTGTGTTGTGTTTCTAGTAATGTAGCAAAATATTTGTTATGATGTCTAGTTAGAGAAACAAGTGATCACAAGTGTAAATATTATTCAAAAGTGAGAGAGAGAAAAATAAACCTCTATGCTTAAAAAGAGATGCAAAAGCTTAGACACCAATGTAGCAGTACTGATGATCTTTGGGTGATAGAACTCTGATATTTCCCTGTTATTTTCTACTTTAAAAAAAGTAAGCTTATATTGCTTTTTTAGTGGTGAAAGTGATAACGTATTCCGTTTAAAGCTCTCGTGTGTTTACTGCTCCCTCTCACATTTCCCCATACCCCCCTGCTCCTTGCTTCACTTTGTACATCCAACACAGGATTGTCCTCCTAGCCCTCATTTATCCCACTTTTTATTCCTTATGATCTTCCTCCCTATTCTCTCTTCTTCCTCCTGTGTGCTCCCTCCTCCCTCCCCATCCCGCGAGGCCTGTGAGCAGAAGGAGACAAAGGCCCCTGGCTCTGCTGTTGGATGGACAGTAGACACCCTCTGTCCTCTGTCCTGGGCCCTGTCTGTGGTTCCTCCCCCTGCAGCACTTTGCTTTCCCTTCTTTCTCACCTTCTTCGGGGCCTACACTTCTCTCTGGAGCATGAAGCTGCCTCCAGACGGTCAGACATCCCCAGGCCAGCCTTTTGCTCTCATAAACACCTGGCTGGCGGGTTTGGTGGACTCATCCCAAGGTCATTTCCTTGGTCACAACCTGATTTTCACAGGAGTAGTAGCAGCAATATTGGCTTCTCTACTTCATAAGTAGTAGAGTCAAGGGCCCCTTCTGTTTTCCTAAGTCATCTCTCAGCCCATTGGAATTCAACTCAAAAACACCTACAAGGTGTGCTAAGGAAGAAAACTGACTAGATTGGAAAACCAGGGCCTTCAGGCAATTCTTCCCTGAATTCTAGGTTCGTTACTTATATAACCATTTGGCTACAGATTAAGAACACTTTTCATTATTTAAACCTTTATCTCCAGTTAGCAATTTTGTGTGTGTGCTGTAAGGAGTTTTCCCCTTAAATCTTACTTCTTAACTACCTGATAGTGAGGAACACTGGCAGCCTTAGAAATGTGAGGCAGCTCCTTTTTCAAAACGTGTTCGCCTCGCTCCAGTGCTCTATCATTTCACACCGGTCCTACTACCAGAGTCATGAAGGGCGGTTTCATTTGTGCCCATCACCAGCAAAAGTGCTTGCAAGTTACCTGGGCTTCAGACACATCAAGCTCAAATGCTGTCTAGCTTACCCCCCACAAAAGGAAAAATAAAACATGACTCTTTTCCTTCATTGTAAAAGTAATAGGTGTTCCTTGCAAACAAACAAAATCAGACAATATATGAAGGCGTGAACAAGAAAGTGGCAATCTCTTGTAATTTTATCTCCCAGAGGGAGATGTGGTTATTAATCAGCTTGGTTTTTTGAGCTTTCAAAATCCCACATGGCCACCCTATCTGGTATGCTCTCCCTCCCCTCATCCCTGGTCAGGCCCAGCTCCTGGAGCCCCACAAGCTCATTCCCACCTCTGTGGCTTTGCTGATGGCATTCAGTCTTCTCCAGTTGCCCCGCCTTTCCCTCCACCCATCCAATTCATCTCCAATTTTAAAAATCCAGCTCAAGCCCTTCCTGCTGTATGAAGCCTTTCGAGCCTCAGCAGTGTATACAATAATACACGGGGCCACACAATTCAACCATAAAATGTCTCTTCTGATGCTACCCTCTCTCTCCGCCTAGATCATATACTCTCAGGGCATGGGCATTATGCCTTATCTTTTTGTAGAGCTTTGCAATAAGCTAAGCTCTAGAAAACGAAGTCAATCATAAATGTCTGTCTAATAAATTCATATGAATAAATAAGTGGTTGACTGAGTGGCTTCCTTTTAATTTAGTGAAATTTCTTACTCAATGTATTTGATTTTTTATAGGTTTCAGATGTATAGGCCAGTGATAATTTACATGAATATCCTGAATGCTTGAAAATCTCCCCCACAGCTATTCACAGAGCACCTATGAAGTACGGGTGTCGATTGAAACAAGGGTTCCCCTTTGGTTCCAGCACAAAGCTGATGATGGCTGGGGCATTATTTACTCCCTGCTCACTGACACGTCCCCCTTCTGTAATCAGGCCACTCAGTTTACACTGTCCGCGACGCCTAGAATGACAACACCACAACACGTCAGTGCTCAAGCTGCTGCTTGGTGCTCAAGCGTCCTCATGCACTGTCTCGGTGCAGAATATTTAGGTTGGTTTCACAAAGCCTCTGATTCAGTCAAGGGCCCTGGAAGGCTTCGTGGCATAGGGGGACACCGTCCTGGGACTCCAAGCAAGAGTCCCTGTGAAAAAGAAAGTGAGTGGAGGTGGCCAGCATGGAGGCAGGTTTGCTGCCCCACAGTTGTCGCCTGTTCTGGGACTAAAAGATATATGTGTGGAACAGACAAACTGCTAACCAACAAGGGTTCATATTCATGCTCACCTCTCGTCACATTTAATCAGAATCACGCTGTCTGTTCCAATGCCCAAGGCCGCAGCTCCCTTCTTGAGGGAAAAATGACTCTGTAAAAAGAGCATATTTGTAATTAGTTGCTTATAAAATCAAGATCCACTCCTTCAGCTATTATTTTCTTCTATTTCTAATCTGTCCCCCCAAAGCCTAGGTTGCTGAGAGAAAAAGGCATCCTTTACTTGGGCTTTAAAAAATTATATTGAAATATACATAACATAAATTAACCATCTTAACCATTTTAAGTGCGCCACTCAGTGACCGTAAGTACATTAATATTGTTGTGCAACCATTGCTACCATCCATCTCCAGAATTTTTTTATCTTGCAAAAACGAAACTTTGTACCCATGAGACAGTAACTCCTCATTCCTCCCTCTCCCCATCCCCTGGTGACCACCATTCTGCTTTCTGTCTCTATGAATTCAACTATTCTAGGTACTTCAAAGAAGTGGAATCATACACTCTTTGTCTTTTTGTGCCTGGCTTACATCACTGAGCATAATGTCCTCAAGCCTCTTCTGCGTTGTAGCATATGTCAGAATTTCCTTCCCTTCAATGCTGAGTCATGTTCATTGTATGTTTACCTCACATTGTGTTTTTCCATTCATTCCAATGGCCACTTGTGTTGCTTATGGCTTTTAGCCATGTGGATAAGGGCCCTATGAGCATGAGTGTACAGATATCTCTCTGAGCCCCACTTTTCACTCTTTTTGGTATCCTCAGCAGGAAATGCTGAGTCCTATGGCAATTCTATTTTTGAGGAATTGTCACATTGTTTTCCGTGGCAGCTGCACTGTTTCCCACTCGCACCAGCACTGCTCAGTGGTTCCAATTGTTCTATATCTGTTGTTATTTTATTTTTTTGTTTGGTTTTTTTGAGAATACTCATTCTTGTGGGTGTGGGGTGATACCTCATTATGGATTTGCTTTGTGTTTCCACATGTAATGATTAGTGACACTGAGAATCTTCTCACATGCTTATTGCCCATTTGTCTATCTTCTTTGAAGAAGTGTCTATGCAATTGCTTTGCCCATTTTTGAATAGGTTTTTGTTTGTTTGTTTGTTTGCTTGTTGTTATAGAATTCACTTGGACTTTTGAGTGAAAAATAGTAAGACTCTAAAAAATGTAAAAGGACCGGCTACCCCAACACAAGGTAATCCAAACCAATTTTACATACGAGGGGTCAGAACACATCAATTGCCTCCATCAGTGTATACGTGGCTCCCAAACTTATATTTTGCTACCAAGAGATTACACTCAATTTATCTCAAGTTCAATGAGATGGTGTGCACTCAAGTAAGAGGAGAGAATGCCTTTAAATTCAGCACTTTTTGTCCCAGACTTACTGGAGGGGCTATTTGTTGTGCAGGTGACTGCCCAGCCCGCGGTGGGCTCAGGAAGGAGGCATTGGTTCCTGGCTTGGGCAGAACACGGTGTGGAAAATGCCACACTGAAAAGGCATCACCACATCTTTTGTGCTCTTGGTTATTGATTCTGGGTAGGAATCACTGAGCAATTTGGAAAGCTGAGAGAGGCTAACCTAAGCCCAGCTGTGTGTACTGCATCTGCCCAGAAGCCTCTTACTATTAACTACAGATCATTAAGCTGTCCAAAAGGGAAGCTGCTGCCTCAATTTACATTTCCAAAGGGCTGCTGACTAGAATTTTAAGTTATAGCTCCAGAGTGTACTTTCTCTTTGAATGCGCACTTTTGACTCATCTGAATTCTTAAATATGCAGCATAGGAACTACTAACACATGCATTTTTTAGGGGGTGTGTTACACAAGCAAGAGGAAATCACATTTAAAAGAACAGCAAATAATGTAAACCAGTAAATAAGGCACTGAATAGAGGTGTTTAAAAAGCCCAGTGTTGCTGGGAAGTAATGAGAAAGGGCCATTAGCCTCATTTTACAACCCCAGAAAGACAAAGTGGACATCAGTTACCAAGATACCTGGGAATGAGGAGAGAGAGCTTAATTGGGTTTGTAAAGATGAATGTCTCCCCCACTTACAAAAGTGCTTTCTCTTGCTTATTTAGCAGATCCCTGGGAGACCCCCAGGAAAGGAGAAACAACTAAGTCTCACTGCCAGGAGGGCAGAGAACAGAAGAAACAAACAGCTGCCCCACTGAGCAAGCACAAGCTACTCAAATTAGCCCCTCAGTGAATGAGCTGGTAAGCAAGCACTAACCTGCCAAATGGCAAATTGGGGATAAGTAAGAGATCTGGTGCACCTGGTCAATGAGAGGAAGTCGGCTTGTCTGGTCTTTAATGAGAAAGAATAGGGATTCTCAAATGAGGAGCAATTAACCAGGATAATTGATCACTGTACCAAATGCTACACACTTAAAGGCAAACACATGCCCAAATAGAAAGCTTAAAGATGGGGAACAAACGTGATGTGAGGCATGAAAAGGAAAATTAGGTGCCAGACATTGTTTATATTTTCAGGAAAGGGAGCAGAGAAATAGCTAAATGTCGTCCACAAATAGCAAGGGACCCATAAAGAGGAAGGAACTTGAGAGAAAAAGAAAGACTGCCTAATAAGGAAGGATCAGCGAAGACAGCTTAAATGGCCCATGTCTCTGTATTGGAGAGACCACATGTGCATAATCAGTTTTAATCCTTGGCACCATGTCTCATGGAACCACTTGCTGATGAACCGGAGCACAGCAGCATCCCGGATGCTGAGGAGCCTGGAGACTAAGTGTCTAGAGAGAGCAGAGGAAATGAGGTGGCATACGGTCCGGGTGGCCTTGAGAGCTAAAGGGCAACAGTAGAGGAATGGACTGACTGCTTGGGGCAGCTTCACAAAGTGGAGCCATGAACAAAAACTGGAAGCTGTAAGGGTTCAGATGTGTCCCCTAAACCATCAAGACTGTTGTCATAATCAGTTCATTAATAAAATATCTGGAGAATGAGCTAATGAATGCCCCTCTTGCCTTCTTCACCCTGATTTTGAAAAAATAACAATAGGCCTCTCCCCAGTAGAATCTAGTGCTTCTTTAGAATTGAATCATATTTTGATTTAAGGGTAATAGATAACAAACCTCACATGGTTTTTAATTTATACAAATAAAGATTAATTTCTCCATCTTTGAAAAAAGATAAGTGATCTAGATACAGGCTACACGATTCAGTTGACATTTAAAACATGTGCAAACAAGTATGGGATTTTATTGTTATAAAATAATTTTAAGTAAAAATAGAAGCAGGCTTTCTGGGTTTGCATGGGATTTGATTGTCCAAAGTGAGAATATGTAAGATTGAGAGCCCTCAGGCGTTTGCTCTGCCATTTCATCCAGCCCTGGTACTGGGGGATGCAAATCAACTCCTTCCTTCTTTATTAGGGACACTAAATCTTATCTGTCTTTAGGGATGATATGAGAGTAAGGAGAATGGTAGAAAGTTATGGGACAAACCACTTCAGTGTCTTGACAAACTGGTTTCTCTTCCTCTATTACAATTTAGACAAACAGTTTTGAAAGCTGCATTAATGCTTTCAACCCATTGTTAGTTACATCCAGACATTTAACTGAGGCTCAGATTCAACTGCCTAGTGGACCACAGGACTTCAGGGAAATCCTCTTCTAGGCTCAGGGAACACAAAGATTATTAAGACAGCCCTCAGTACCTAGTTACCTTAACCCTTCCATCCCCTACCTTGTGTTCTACCTCTCCTCCTCTTGCTCTCTCTACCTGGTAGTAGTATTGACTTGACTGGTCTTCTGTGAGCTTGCTAAACTTGCTCTTGCCTCTGGGCCTTAGTATTTGCTGTTTCATTTCTTGGAAAGTCCTTCCTCAGATATGTTCATGGCTCCCTCCCTCATTCGAGGTAGGTCTCTGCTATGTATCACTTCCACAGAGACCTTCGTGACCATCTTGTGGAATAGCCCATTACCACTCCATTCTTTTGTCACCATGTGACATTAAATATTTATTAGTTTATCAACTGTCTGTCCCCTATTAGAACATAAGCTACATACAAGCAATACTTTGTCACAGCATATAGTTAATAAATATTTGTTGAATTTGACCATATGTTCATAGAACAAATCCAGGGAAATATACACTATTTATTGCTATAAATCTCTGACCACAAGTCTCAGTGTTGAAAGGTGGCTTTGGTGATTGGGACCAGATGATGGTGGGCCAAATGGACCCCAATGCCTCTAATCCATGGTCCATTCTAGAGCAAGTCCAGAGGTCTTCTTGATACCCACCCCAGAAAGCCTGAGATAGGGTCCTTTCTAAGCAGGAAGCAACTGTAGGCACTTCTAAAGAGACCAGCTTCTTGGGGGAAGAAAGAAGCAACCAGAGACATCAAATAGAGAGAAAAGACACATTAGGTTGGAAATATCAGCTCTTAACTCTTCTGACATTGTATCAAAAGCTTTACCTTTTAAAAAGGTCTATCAGTTGTCCTTGGACTTGATCCTTTTATGGTAATACCTACCCCCTCTCCTTGGGGGTAGAATGAAAAGAGTGTGTGTGTGGGAGAACACTAAGCAGAAGTGATGGATTACACATCATCATACATCCATCATACATCATACATTCACAACAAGTAAAGCTTGAAATACAACCTATGAATGAATTGGAATCTATTACTTTGACTCTACGAATTGTCTTGGACCCCCCTCCTCCACTTAGCAAGTGCAGGACCAACAGTTATCACTTGTCTACCAGCTTCTTTACACCCCTCCCACATACCCATTGGTTTGCCTTGTATACATCCTGAGATTTGAGGGAAATGATAACCCCAATTGTCAGAGAGACTAGTAGTCCTCGTTTTTCCTTCTGTTCATCAGATGGGGTAAAAGAGCTTCCTGTTTCCTAAAGCATTTGATTTACAAAGAAGCTCGTACTCTGTGAGATTGCCTCATTGATTTCTAATTATGATGATTTGGAGAGGAGGGGGTCACCCAGCTATGTTTTTAGCCACTCTGTGAGTCAGAGGTGATATGGATGTACACACAAGGCATTTCTGTGAGGATGCTATCTTATTATTCATACTTAATTCTATAGTTTAAAATCATCCCACTGTCAGCTTTTGCCCAAAGGATGTGTTAAAAGATCCTAGTGTGTCCTATGCTTAAGTTGACAGAAAAAGAGATCCAAGGATATTCACTGTCAAATATGAACACAGCACTGACCATGTCACAGTGATCACTCAATGGAAAGCAATTATTTGCATGACTTTAGCATCCTGAGAAAAGTGAAATGAAAATATATATGGAAAGAAGTCATTTGAAGGCCAGCATGGTCTTAGAATGTACACAGACCACCAACTCTGGAATTCACCACAAAGGCAGCAGCTGGAAGGTTGCCTGTCACACATGGGAAAGGGATGAAGTGACTGGAATCAGGCGAGTGCCGGGGGAACTGCCAGAAGCCAGGCGGCAGCATTGGTCCTTCTCAGAGACCACCCCACACAACCACAAAGCAGTGAAGCAGGTTGCCCCACCCTGGCAACTACCTAAGGCTCCACCCCCCACAATTTAGAGGTGACTTTTCTACATAGGTCACGCTACTAAGACAGGGAGTAAAGCAGCTCTACCTAATACACAGAAACAAACACAGGGAGGCTGCTAAATTAGAGACAAAGAAATACAGCTCAAATGAAAGAACAGAAAAAAAAAAAAAACAGAAAAAGAACTAAACAAAACAGAGATAGCCAACCTATCAAATGCAGAGTTTCAAAACACTAGTTATCAGGATGCTCAGAGACCTCCTTGAATATGGCAAAAAATAAAGGAAGAAATGAATGTCATACTAAATGAAATAAAGAATAATCCATAGGAAACTAACAAAGAAGGGAAGGAAACTGGCATTCAAACTAATGATTTAGAACATAAGGAAGAGAAAAACATTCAATTAGAACAAAAAGAAGAAACAAGAATTAAAAAAAATTAGGATAGGCTGAGGAACCTCTGGGACATCTTCAAACATGCCAGCATCCAAATCATAAGGATGCCAGGAAGAAAAGAGGAAGAGCAAGAAACTAAAAAGTTATTTGAAAAAATAATGAGAGAAAACTTCCTTAACTTGGCTAAGGAAATAGACATACAAGTCCAGGAAGCACAGAGAATCCCAAATATGTTGGACACAAAGAGGAACATGCCAAGATATATCACAATTAAAATGCCAAAGGTTTAGACTTCCGGCCAAGATGGAGGTGTAGGTAGACACACTGTGCCTCCTTGCACAACCAAAAGAAGGACAACAACAAATTTTAAAACAAAAAACAACCAGAACTGACAGAAAATCGAACCGTATGGAAGTCCGACAACCAAGAAATTAAGAAACATTCATCCAGACCGGTAGGAGGGGCAGAGAGGACTCGTGCAGTGGGGTGGTGGCTTGTGGATCCAGGAAAGGCGCGGCTGGCTGGGAGAGGTGGCGGCTGCGGACCGGGCGTCCCACTCCCTCGTGAGGATAAACTGGGAGGAACAACTGGGGAGCTCGACAGACCCTGCAACCCAGAGTTCCAGCGCCGGGAAATAAAGCCTCAAAGCCTCTGATTGAAAGCTCCTGTGGGGGTTGAGGCGGTGGCAGCGGGAGAAACTCCTGGCCTCACTGGAGAGCTCGTTGGAGAGACCCACAGGGTCCTGGAGCGTACACAGCCCTCCCACCGGGGATCAGTGCCAAAGCCAGCACCAGAGGGGCCCGGTTGGACTGTGGGTAGTGCGGAAAGTGACTGGTAACCGGCAGATAGCGGAGCGGCCGCCATTGTTCCCTCTCGGACCCCTCCCCCACAAACAGCGTCACAACGCAGCGACATGGCCGCCCCGACCTGGTGAACACCTAAGGCTCCGCCCCTTACTACGTAACAGGCACACCAAGACAACAAAAATGGCCCAAATGAAAGAATAGATCAGAGCTCCAAAAAAATACAACTAAGCGACAAAGAGATAGCCAACCTATCAGATGCACAGTTCAAAACTCTGGTAATCAGGATGCTCACAAACTTGGTTGAATTTGGTCACAAAATGGATGAACAAATGAAGGATACGATAAGGGAAATGAAGAAAAATGTACAGGGAACCAACAGTGAGGGGAAGAAAAATGGGACTCAAATCAATGGTGTAGACCAGAAGAAAGAAAGAAATATTCAAGCACAACACAATGAAGAAATAAGAATTCAAAAAAATGAGGAGAGGCTTAGGAACCTCCAGGATGTCTTTAAACGTTCCAAGATCTGAATCATAGGGGTTCCAGAAGGAGAAGAGGAAGACCAAGAAATTGAAAACTTATTTGAACAAATAATGAAGGAGAACTTCCCTAATTTGGCCAAGGAAATAGACTTCCAGGGAGTCCAGGAAGCTCAGAGAGTCCCAAAGAAGTTAGACCCAAGGAGGAACACACCAAAGCACATCATAATTA
>VMDR010036726.1:0-10423 GCA_007922815.1 Macrotus californicus | reverse complement strand
AATTCTGAAGGCATGGAATGCACATCTAATGTAAACCCCTATTTTTGATGTATTAAAAACAAAACAATCTTTGAAAAAGCAGTAGTCAGCATATCATTTTTTATGCCATAAATTTCATCAGGTTAAAATCAAAATATATTTAGATTAATAACTATAGATTTATACACTGTTAAGTGTGAAACTTGAAAAGACTTAAAAACAACAGTATGTTTTATAGGCAATCAGACACATTTTTGATACTACAAAAATTTCTTATGAGTGATGTAAATTTTATCTGTGTTATTCAGCAGTTCAAAAACTCAAGGCTGAATACACCACATTTGCAGTCTATGATTAGAACCAAAGCAACTCACTTCTGTTCCATTATGGAAGTTTACATGTTAAAACAAAGCTCAATGCACTTAGAGCTGGAAAGGAAAGCTACATACCTGTAAATAACCCAAGCAATACTTACAGTTTACATAAAAGCACAATTTATGGCCCAGTAGCACAGAGAAACATGATGTACATTACTTTCATATCATCTTCATGCAGAAAAAAATCATTAATCAGCTATCATAATTTAGCTATAAAGGAAAATGATGTTTTTTTCTGAATCTATTTGCATGGCAATATACATGTGTCTGGCTGATGGAAAGGACAGAATAACCTCCACCCAACTCTACAAAATGTGAACAGTCTTCTTAAAATTCAAGAGAGGGTCCAGATAGTCTATACTCTCTCCAATGTCAGTTTTTACAATCCTCTCATATTTATTAACCATCTTAACTTGGCAGTTAAAGTATCCTGATTGACAATATTTCATTCTACCCCAGGGCTTCTTTGAACACAAAACTGTGATAAGTAAAATACATTGGGCAACTATTTCTGCAGGAGCCACTGGAACCCTCTTCAGCTGCCAAATTCATAAATGGCTCTTTTGGAACATAAAAGGTATGAAATATGAAACCGTACGTTGTTGTAAATTCTGCATTGGCAATAGTCAGTGAAAATACTTTCATCTGTGTTTTAATTATTGGGGTGGATATGGTACTAGCCAGAGTATCTGACCTCTGATTATAATCTGTTTTACCTAATAAGATAGATGTCCTCCACAGAGCCCCAGCAAAGAGCTAAGGTACAATTGAAAATGATGGATCACAAGTCGTATGTATTTGCCAGAAATGAAGATTTCAGTCCTTCACAGAAACATCTGTCTCTTGGAAGGACCCCCACATAACACAGATAAAGCAGGGTTAGGAACAAGGAAATCTCTGGGTTTGAACCTGGTCAGCTGTTATCACCTTGGGCCAGGGTGACTGGATTTCTTTTGTAAGGGCTGAGTCAGATCACAGCCTGGAAACTTGCCTGGCCATAAACAGACAAACTTAACCCCCTACCGCAGAGCTTCTCTCTCCTGAGTCATACAGGTGGCCATCAGAAGTGAACCCCTAAGATGAAAAGCCCCATTCTGGTTTCGAGTCCCCCACCCCCACCCCCGCAACCACATCCCTTGAGTTTCTAAAGACCCTAAACTCTCGCCTACCTCTCTGGTCTTGCCCTCTAGAAGAGCAGTCAGATCTCTTTGGAAACAAAGAGAGCAGAAGCGCTGGGGTGAGGGGTGGGGTGTGGGATCTGAAGGGGTTGTAGTTTTACCTTGCGGTGACCAGGAATCCGCGGCAGAGAAGTCAGTCCACGCAGGGACCACCCGCGCACTCAGCGCATCCCCACCTCCTCGAAGCAAGTCATCTGTCTTCCTGCATGTGGTTCGTGCCCTCCGGTGGGCTCTGCATGTGGTCACACGGCCCTGGGTGAGAGCCTCGGGTCACCTGCAGCCGGCCCCAGCGAGCGTCTGGTCTGCCAGCAGCAGCGCTTCCTCCGCCCCTTCCCACCCGCGCGCTGACCGGCCGGTGACTCAGCCCGGGATCTGTGCGCGCGGCCCGTGGCGGCCCGGGCGCGTTCAGGCAGGAGGCACGGCCCCGCCACCAGACCCAGGCACTCGGCCTCCGGCCTGCCCCAGCACGTGTTCGTCTGTCTGGTGTGCTGTCCGTAGATTTCGGCCGTGAGTCCAAGGACTGTTGAGGTGCTGACTGGCACCACCCAGGGGGGAAATCGGCTCCCGCCCTTCCTGCCGCCAGCACGCCTTGCCTGGCCCCGCGGGGGGTCGCGTTTCCTCCCACCCTTCCCCCGCCCACGACAAGGTGAAACTTTTTAGGTGGAGAAGTTTCCTCTCCTAGCTGCGCACTCTCTCCTCCCCCAGCTGGGGCAGTTTGAAGTTAGCACAGCGGTAGACACACGGGACCGAGTCTCCCCCTCCTGGCATTCACACGGCGAGCGTCACCGGGCGCGCACACTCCGCGCTCTGCGGGCGGGAAGAACACGAGGTTTTGCCTCTCCCACGTCTCGGTTAAAGCCAGGCACTGACCCGGTAGAGAAATATTTAGAACTACATAAACAAGGAATTCATTGTCAGAGGCAGAGGTAGGAGTGGGTGGACGAATTGCCCAATGATTTTATTATGTAGCGATTATCCCCTGCTATAATAATTCGGGTTTCTGGAAGAACACCACAGGACTTTAACCCTGAGGAAACCTCAGTTTCTTTAATTTTTTTTTCATAGCAGGAAACAGGCTGATTAAATAACTAGGCAAACATCAATGAACAAGCAAAACAGAACAAAAGTTTAATTCTTGAATGTTGAAATCTTATGATTTTAAAAAAAAGTTTGAGAGCTTGTTGAGTTGTATTAGGACTAATTGTGTTAGGAAGACTTTTTATATCTCACATGTCAATATAAAAATTGACATTAACCTTCAACAGAAGAAAAACACAGATAACAGGATCTGAGGAAGAACACTGTCTGTTAGGACTTAGCGTTCTCCTTTCCAACTCCCCTAAGGGCTCATTTAGATAATAGCATCTTTTAGATACTTATAGTCATGGAACAGTTTACTATACAGTTTCAATAATTATTTACTATAGACTGAAAAATAGGTAGGGAGATCATTTGTAGGGTTATCAGCTGGGAGGGGGAAAGGTGAGAATGGGGGAAAGGGTACAGGGATTAAAAAGCAGAATTGGCAAGTTCAGAATAGACAGGGGGAGGTTAAGGATAGTATAGGAAATGGAGAAACCAAAGAATTTGTATACACCACCCACGGACATGAACTAAGGGGGGAGATTGCTGGAGTGAAGCAGGGTACTAGGTGGAGGGGAACAAAGGGCAAAAAAACTGGGACAACTGTAATAACATAATCGATAATATATACTTGAAATATAGAAAAATGTAGTAAGAATAGTTAGCATTTTCCTGAGAGCTTCCTATGTGTGAGTCACTTTATCAGGGACTACACCGAGCAATTTCAATTCTCAAAAGTGGTTACCTCATGATTCCTTGATTTTATGGAAAAGGAAAATTCTCTGCATAATAGTAGATCCCTGCGTTAAAGCATTTTGCAAATGAGGAAACTGAGTGCATAAGGGTCCTGAGAGGATCACACAGCTGTTAGTAAGAGGTGACAGGTTAGACTCCAGCTCTCAAATCCCAGTCAGGTGATCTTCACACCATGCCAAGAGGCAGCAGTCTGGCAAGGCCAAATAAGCAATACATTGCTCCAAAGATTTCTTGACACCAAATGGCATAATTTAACAATGACTGTGGCTCATATTAAAATGCTAATTTAATGGCTGTAGGGTACTGGGACTATTTATGGACAGGTCAATTATCTATTTTGGGTTCAGTAGCAACTTTCAATAAAAGGCTAATAAACTAATGAACTCTTGTACACACACACACACACACAATTAGCCATAGTTGTCCAAAGGAATAATTAGAGTGCTGTTTCTACTTCCTAGTTTCCATAGCAATATGTTAACTGGATTTTTAGATTGCATTATGTAGTTGCCTTAACCGGTTTTCTGAGTTTGTGTGCCATGATAAAAATATAAAAGAAAAAAATACAATTAAAGTGGTGGAAAGAGCCATCAAAGTCAATGAAAACTGGAAAATAAAATAGGGTATAAATTCAAGGAACATACTATATACTTTCAATGCTAAAATTTTCTTGTTTCTAGTTATTGACAAATTTCGATCCAATTGTAAAACTAAATTGAAATTGTCGTTTTGATTGATTAACCATAAATAAGGAGATAGTTTATAAAAATAACATAACTAAGAATAGCATACCTAAAAGTGTCTGTGTGTGTGAAAATCAAATAACTAGTTTTTAAACATCACTTGGATAATTTGATCAGGAAAAGAAGCAAAGTCATTTTACATATTTGGAAATGGATAGAAGCAGATACTTTAAAAAGGCAATAGGAGTTGTACAAATAAGTTTTGGTTTTGTGACAAACTTCAATATTTGCTGTTTAACTTTCTTTAAGTCCATGGTGTGAGTGACCCACAGTATGTTGAAGTTCTGTTGGTATTTTCCTAACCAAAACAGACCTTTGTGTTTGGCTAAGCCATCACCTGTTCCTAACCAAATATTCCCTTTCTGCCTCCATTCTTAGAACTGGAAAGGAGAAATGCTTGCTTTCCCAGACTCCTTTGCAGTGAAACATGGCCATGTGATGTCATTCTGGCAATAAGGTTAAGCTGAAGTTTGTTGGGGACTCGTGTGAAAGAGTTTAGTTTCCTGATTAAAGGGACCTAATAGGGTGGTGACACTCTTTCCCACTTCTCGCTTTCTTTCTTTTTTAACATTATTTTATTGTTTTTCAATTACAGTTGTCTGCATTCCCCCCCCCTACTTCTTGCTTTCCTGATTTCATATATAATGCCCAACAGAGTGATAGCCATTTTGCAACTATATGGCTCTGATATGGTAGCGCTATAGCACCAATGCTGGCAGACACCTGCTTCCAGGTTTCTTGTTTTGTGGAAAAACACTTGTTCTAGACACGGTTAGCTGAGGTTTCTGTTTTCTGCAGCCAAAAACATTCAAAACTGATATACCCCTCAAATGGGGAACAAGACTCTCCAAGACTGAGTTTAGAGTAGTAGTTAAGAGCTTGGGTTTTGTAGTCAGCCTGGATCACAACCCAAGCTCTGCTGCTTGCTAGCTATATAATTATAGGCCAGTGACTTAAATTCTCTGTGCTTTATCTGTAAAACAAGGATAATAATAGTATTATTGGAGGATGAAATGAAGAGCTAGCTATAAGAAAAGTACCTTGAATGATGTCTGGTAAAATATAAGTGCTTGAAAGGCATGAGCTATCCTTATCCACATATTTGTAGATAACAGAGTGCTAAGCTATAAACAGGATCTCTTCAGATCTTCACCCTAAGATAGGCCTAATGGTAGCCATGGTCAAGGGGAAGGGGAACAGCAGTGCCCTGCCACATTCTTTCTGTTCTCACTTCTACACATTAAAATTTGGGTCTTAGAAGGTACTCTTTTAAATTTATTCATATGGTGCTGTTTTTGAAACAAAGATGAAAGCAATCTTGATTTATGCTGGCAGACTGTGAAAGGTAGAGCCCACAGAATTTTTTTTTTAAGTTTAAACTGCAGTAGACAGAACGTATGTTCTGCAGTCTGCCATAGTCTTCTCTTGTAATCCATCCAGCCTACTTCTGGTTTTGGTGTCACTCTGTCCTGTAGGCATTAGGATTTGTGACATCTGTCTTACAGTATTTATTCTTGGATTCTCTCTCTCTTCTCTCTCCAACTATCTGATTCTGTTGCCACTATTATTGTGGTTATGGAAAATGTATGTGCAGAAGGACAAGAAGAATAATTCAGGTGATGGTTCCTCAAATAGTTTCTATGGGAAAATGCATTTTGGGGATGTAGGAATTCTCTTGTCTTTTAGAGATACATTATTCACATTAGAATATTGAAGATTCTGAAAATTTACATGGAAAAACAAACAGAACAAAAACACATTTTTCCCTCTTAACAGTTTCAGTAGCAATTTTCTGTAAAATTAGTTTAATAGGTAACATACTTTGGGAAACTTCACCTTAAAAAATGGAAATGCCAGCTGCAAAGATTTAGAACAGGGCAATTTCAATATGAACTGCTTTTATGTCATTTGTATTGGTCATTTGCTTGTGGTTCTTGAAAAATAAAACATGTGATGGTAAGTTATCAAAAAATATAACTAAATTTATTCAATTTTAAGGACAAGTACAAGACAGCTATGTTCTTGTAGCCAAAGTATTGTGATTTTAATCAAAAGGCCTAGGAGACTGACAATTAAAAATAAATTCTTATCTCCAACAATGTGTAGCAATTTTGTTAATGATTTGGTTCATTTCACATCCAGCTTATTGCCGCTCTTATAAAATGTGCAGAGATATAATGTATTCCACTCCCGTTTATTAAAAATCTACCATGTAGCAGTCTGGTGTACCATGTGTTTGAGTTATACTTCGGTCCTCATCCTCCTAAACAAAACTCCAGACAGACATCATCCTGTAGCTTACATCCAGGGAAATGAGGCTCAGAGAAATCATGTAATTTATCCAAGGTCACACAACCAGCTTGTCTGTCCCTTTCCAGAACTGCACTTCCCATTGCAATATTTATCAACTCTTCCTCCTCCGGTGGTGAATGATGCAGTCATTTAACACAGAGCAGCAGAACTTAAGGCTTCCTCCCATTTTCCTTTTTTCTCTGCAATTTAAGGCATGGCTATCCTCTCTTTGACCCTTGGGGCTGGGATGTTGCTGTTCAGAATAATGGTGCTGACACCACCTATGTTGTCCATAGGTTGGAGCAAGGGTCCCAGGCAGTCAGGGTGCCCTAGGTGATGGGCTCTAGGTGCAAGTGATCAAGGCCTTCCTGATGTGAAAAAGAACTGGAATGCTCTTTCCACAGTGTCTCTGTGTTTACAAGCCCTGAGCTGTCCCTTTGGGTGCATAGGAAATATGAGAGACAAAAGGAAGCCCCAGATGACAGAGGGTCCAGAGTCCTAAGAGAGGGTCTTTTAGAGAGCCTCTGTCTTTTCAGAAGATGAAAAATAAAGGCAATGACTTGTAGAAGGGCTGCCCTCATAATTATCCTATTAATAATTCCCTCCTTGATGCCATGTTAATTTCTTTTTCTTTTCTTTTCTACTCTGATCTTTTCCCTTGTGGCAAATTATAAAAGTATTTTGGAGAATGGGAAAAATATTTCCTTTTTATAGTGTAGTATAGCATTATTTCCCAAGTAGCATATTTATTCCATCTGTTAATTTAAACTGTTTGGCACTAACATAAATGGATTAGCCTATCTTGGGAAATAATGCACTAACAATAATAAACACGTGTCCTCCATTGACCAGCTTTCACTTATGGTTAGCCCTTTAAAAATGTGTATGTAAGTGTGTGTGTTTGTGTAATTACTGCAATTCTAACTTTTACCACTAACTTAATGAGTGAGTGCTTTGGCACTTAACCTCTGTGCATCAATTTCCTCAGCTATAAAAACAGTTCCAAAGTCTTATGAAAATGACATTGAAAAATTAAGTATCAACCAAAATTTTACTGGAACCAGTCCTTTTGAAGCAAATATATCAAGCAATTTGCCAATTGTACTGCATATAAGGGGACATGGTATTACAAAGAAAATACTCCAGAGTGGTTCTTAATTACTATTGTTTTGTCCAAATATGATAAAATTCTTTATTCTATTCCAATAATCAACTTAGGGATAGTATATTTGGTGAGTCCGAAAGTATATTAGGCAATTTAGAAATGGCTACAATATTTAACAGTTCAAGGGGTAATGTGTAGATCTTAGTGGCATTGGAAAAATGGTGGGATGTTGGCAAGTTTAGATTAGAATCACTGTAACTATTACACATAGCTAATATGCTGAAGTACAAGTGTAATAAGATGGTTCCAATACTTTTGCCCTGGCTAGATTTTGACCTTTTGTTTAACAAACTTAGGGTCTAAACATGATTATTATTAATGTAGGTTCAAAACACATAGAAGAAATGGCAATAACTCTGGATTAAACTTGGTTTGTCAATGTAGAATTTAAAAAATAAAAATAAAAAATAGCACATTAAAAATTAGCACAGACAAATTGTGACCAGTCAAAGGTTATGCTCAGAAAGTCAGCGGTGATGCAAACTGCTTCAAATTTCCAATTCACTGATATATTATAAACATTCCTGCCTTTACTTACTTTGAAAAGCAAAATTCAGCCAAACTGCCCCCAAGAGGCAATTGCAAACTAACTTACAGACAGAACTGTCAGGGCCAATAAAATCATCTGTGAACTTTCATGCTTATGTTGAAGGAATTTTTAGGGAATCTGTAACTTGAATCAGAGAAGACATCTTTCTAAAGCTTTCCTTGAAGTGTCTGGGTCATCTGTTTTGGCCTGAGCTCTCACGTTAGAGCTGTTATCAAGTACTGTTGGCTCTCCCATTGCTGCTGTTAACAAATGAGTTTGTCACCTCAAAGTCAAGAAAAACCAGATGTTTCCTTTGTTGTTCTGTGTTCCGACAGCAGGTCAAGAACATGTTTAAACAGTGAAATTGAGATTTGGAAATAATCTTATTAATCCAATCAATGAGGTCATATGATTTAGAGCCATTTCAAGACTTAGAGTGAATTTCAATATTTGGCTATCAACATTTATTCAATTACCCGAAATCAACCTGTTTATTTTGTAAATAGAAATCTATATTTTATGGGAATCATAATTTGTATGGAAGCAGTTATAAATATGGAATAAGATAATTAAACATGTTAGGTCTTATAATCCATCAATTAATTTCTTAACCAAATGTTTATTGAGCCCCTACCATGTGCCAGAGAAGTGTTAGTGTTTGAGGCTATGAAGATAGATGAGATGTGGTCCTTCACATTGAGGGGTTCATAATCTAGCATAGGAAATTCACATGTAAATCAGCAGACTTGGTACAGCATGGCAAGTGCTAACCTGCTGTTAGGAGAATATGTGCCATGGACCAACTCTGGTGGTTGGGAGGAGGTGAAGGGACATGGAAGACCCTGCAAGAGAGGCCACGTTTGAACCACATCTGAAAGGATGAGCAGGAGTTTGCCAGGCACCTGTATTTTCAGGGAGATGCAACTGAGGAAATGAATTCTTAACAGAGGGAGCATACACACAGGCTTGAAATAATCATATATTCAGGTCTGTAAGTAGTTCAGAACAGTTGAGTACACAGTTTTGGGGGTAGGGCAGGAAATGAGACTAAAAAAACAGGTGAGGATCAGAATATGAGGATTCTTATATATAATATCAAGAAAGAAAATCTGTATGGTAGGTAATAAAGAGTCACTAAAATATTTTAAGTAAAAATAATTGGAATTTTATATTTTAGAAAGATCACTCTGGCTTAATGGAAGTTTTGGAGCAGAGTGAGATTGCAGGCAGGGTGGCAACAGGGAAGGCTACTTCCTTAATGTAGGGAAGCAATGATGAAAGCTTGATGTAAGACAGGGACTGCTGGGATACAGGGCAGGGAGGAAAGTTTGAGATACACAGGGAGTGGATAATATAGGAGCATTTAGTGGTAATAGAAATTGAGCCATACTCAGAAAGGTTGCTTTTTGTTTGTTTTATATATGTTTTTGCTGTTTAAAGAAAGTTGGGCACAATGATAAATTTATGTTGGACTTGTTAAGCTTGAGGTGGAATATTTGTGTGTACAGTGAATTGTGACAGGTCTGGTAGTTATGTCAAAACACCAACGTGCAAAGAACTCACACAACTCCACTCCAGGAAGACCAAAAACCCAATTAAAAAATGGGCAAAAGACTTGAACAGACACTTCTCCAAGGAGGATATTCAGAGGACCCAGAGACATATGAAAAGATGCACAGCATCACTAGCCATCAGAGAGATGCAAATTAAAACCACCATGAGATACCACCTGACACCTGTCAGAATGGCCATCATAAACAAATCATCAGACAAGTGTTGGAGAGGATGTGGAGAAAAGGGAACCCTAGTGCACTGTTGGTGGGATTGTAGACTGGTGCAGACAACTGTGGAAAACAGTATGGAATTTCCTCAGAAAACTAAAAATTGAACTGCCTTTTGACCCAGAAATTCCACTGCTGGAATTATACCCTAAGAGCCCTGAAACACCAATCCAAAAGAACCTATGCACCCCAATGTTCATAGCAGCACAATTTACAATAGCCAAGTGCTGGAAGCAACCTAAGTACCCATCAGTCAATGAGTGGATCAAAAAACTGTGGTACATTTACACAATGGAATTCTACACAGCAGAGAGAAAGAAGGAGATCCTACCCTTTGCAATAGCATGGATGGAACTAGAGAGCATTATGCTAAGTGAAATAAGCCAGGCAGTGAGGGACAAACACCACACGATCTCACCTTTAACTGGAACATAATCAACAAAAGAAAACAGCAAACAAAATACAACCAGAGACATTGAAATTAAGAACCATCTAACAATGGCCAGAGGGGAAGGGGGAGGAAACAGTGCCGGAAAGGGT
>VMDR010036725.1:0-10423 GCA_007922815.1 Macrotus californicus | reverse complement strand
GTGGGTAATCAGGCCTGAACTGTACCTAGGCCGCTTTGAAACTTGCTCTTGCAAAAATTCCTTCACCTGGGATGGAGACAGCAGAAGTTTACTTTGACTTGGGCCAGACTCCCAAAGTATATGTGTAACTAGCTAATCCTCCTCTCCACTTTGTATCCTATCTTGGAAGTGATCAGCAACCTTCTTTTCTTTGCTATCTATAATAGTTAACCACCTAAAACAAACCTATGCGTAGTAAATGAGGACTACCCTGAATGTAATGGACCTGGAGTTTCAATAAAAGCCTGTCGAGGCAGGAGTGGGGGCTTTTTCTCTCTTTGAGAGATCAGCCACCCGTCCCTTTTCTCCACCAGATTTCTTTAGTCCATGTGAATTTGTTCATCACTTGTCCGGGGATATAGGACAAGCATTCCACAACAACATGCGGTCCTGCTGGACCGGGACCGTGACATATGGACTCAGGTGCATCCGCCCCAAGTGTGGCCTCCCAGCTCAGGACTCCACATGCCAATGCTAAAAGTAAGTTTCTAAAGACGCAGGACTATGCTCTGTGCTGTCATCTTCCAAGCCCAGAAACCGATTCACCTCTGTCAACCCTTTCTGTAGCTAATGCTCTGAGGTCTTGACCATATCCTCCCAAAGCTGCTCAGGGGCCTCTGACTGCAGGTCAGGGTGGCAGAGAGGGAAGCTGCAGGCAGCACCCTCAGGCAACAGCATGTAGGAGTGGACAGCAAATGCCCTAGCTTCTTTGTCTTCAGGGTGGGGTGATATCAGATACCAGCAACTCTTCCCAATGTCCCAGGCACCCCTCAATGACTCCTGACCTCCCCTGCCTCACTCTCCACTCCTCAACCTGTGTTACCTCCCAAGCACTCGCTCATAATTCCTGTCTCAGGGTCCGTTGTCATCTGGGACAGCCACATACTCTTCCTAACCAATCGATGAATCTATTAGCAGTCAAGGTATTTAAAGCTTTGGGAACCTATCTGTATATTCATATTTTAAAACTCTTGGGGCAAATAAGTTTCATGACTTTGCTGCATAGTTTGTGAAATACTCCTTCCCAAAGTAGCCTCTTCCGGGCTTCACCTCTACGACCACCCCCAAGGCCTGCCTCCTCATCACAGGGACGGCCTTTGCAGTCTTTGTGCTTCCTGATCAAAGACTTAGTCAACAGGGTTGCTGTAATGGATTACTGCAGACTGAGTGGCTTAAACAAAACATTTACTTCTCACAGCTCTGGAAGCTGGAAGTCCAAGGTCAAGGTGCTGACAGATCTGGTGTGAGATTTTTCTTCCTGGTTTTGTAAACAGCTACCTTCTCACTGGGTCCTTACATGTGTTCTTGTAATAGCTTCTTATAAGGGCATTAATTTCATTTATGGAGGCTCCACCCTCATGACCTGAACATTTCCCAAAGGCCCCACCTCCTAATGCTATCACATTGGTAGTTAGTCTTCAACATACAAATTTTGGCAGAGGACACATTTACTCCATAACAAAGAATATTCTTCGTTTTAAAAAGTTATTGTGGGGGGAAGGCTCAAGAGAATGGAGTAGGTGGAATTTTCCCTCACTACCTTTCATGACACATAAAAATCACAACTAAAATACCTGGTGAATTGTCTGAAGGCTAGCTGAACAGAAGCCCTATAATTATGGATTTACAAAAGAAGCCACACTGAGACTGGTAGGAAGGGTAGAGACGTGAAGAGCGCTGGATCTGTACCCATGTGCAATGATTGAGAATTGAGAGGGCTATCTCAGCTGCAGATGTTGCCTCTGAGGAGCAAGGGTGTCAACCCCACACTGGATCCTTTAGCCCAGAACACCAGAACCAGGAAGAGGAGCCCATATAACATCTGGCAGTGAAAATCAGCAGGGACCCTATCTATCCTGTTGAGACAGAAGGCTGCTGGAACCACAGGTGTCCTCTTAAAAGGACAGTGTGCAAACTATTGCTCACAGGCAATCATTGTGGGCTCTGGCACAGGGACAGCAGCTCGGGGAAGCCAGAGTCATAGGGGAGAGAATGGGTTGTGTGGCTTCAAGGTGAGGACTAGAGGGACAGCCCCCAATGACCCTGTGTTAAGTCTTCCTACCGCATGGCCCATGGGTGCTATCTTTCTGGGTTAAAAACTATCCCCACAGGACATTAGCTTAATGAGTTACACTGGCTCCACTCTGATGAGTACCTGGGACCCTGCCCTACCCAACTCATGTAAAGCTGGAGGCTTTGGCAGGATCCACTAGCCAGGGCCAGTGCTGCAGTTTTTCTTGAGAAACTTTTGAAAAATTCTTGTGGGGCTCAGAGGGTGCCAGAGACATAGGGAGACACTGAGTTGTGTGGCTTTAGGGCAAAAGCCATCTTCCCACAGGGTCAACAGGAGCCACCTCTCCTTCCTTCACATGGCCAAATCTTAATCTGCTTTAGCCAGATGAACTCTACTAGCTCTATCCTGACAACTCCCTGAAACCCTGCCACACCAAAATGTTTGCAGGGCCCAGGCAGGTGACAGTTGGCCTCTAGTATACACTCAGACTTTTGCTGAGTGGCCTCAGACACAGCACTGGCCCCAGGTTTAAAGCTGTATTAACCTGGTGAACATCACTATCCCCAGCTGATGACTCCCTAGAAGTGCCTCATGTGACTGACTCCTGTACCTCCTGAGGCTTTTTCAATGGTTGAGCCTTGTGGGCAGTTGGCAGGTGACAGCAGATCTCAGGGTGCCTTGGGCCTTTTGCTAACTAGCCTCAGGCCCAGTACTGTTGGCAACAGGCCTCAATTCCCGTTATAGCACCTTCTACATGCATCCAGGCACAACAGAGACAACTACCAAATGTGGAACACTTTATAGCTCCTAAGAGGTAGCCCAGGACCGGTCACAGGCGGTTTCTTATATTGACCCGCACCAGAGTCCCTCACAAGAGGTTTTAGAACTAATAAACCAGGTGGTTGGCTTCAGACCATAGCAGAGCATCACCTGATTAGTCCACAAGCAGCATAACCAGCAGGCTCGACAGGCACAGACACTCCTAAAGCCAATCCCACTTCATGGAGTCAGCCCACCCCTGCACAGCAGTCTTACATATTGTGAACATAGTCAATCCTAACAGACAGCCAGTCTGAGGATTAACCCCACCCATGAATATGTCAACAGCAATTAAGACTCAGTTACAACAGGAGGGGACACAAACCCAAACAAGAAACACTCCTGGAGCACCCAATTCAGGTGATTAAGGAGAATGTAACCCTGGGGCCTCCCAGGACACCTAGTACATGGACCACCTTGCCAAGACTGGATGACACAGCAGACCTACAGAGAGTGGCCAAAATAGGGAGATAACAAAACATGCCCAAAATGAAGGAACAGAACTAAATCAAATGACGACAAGCAATCTTCCTCATACCGAGTTCTAAACAATAGTCATTAGGATGCTCAAGGAATTTAGTAAGAACTTAAGTGACATGAAAAACAACATATATAAACCATAAAAAAGCAGGTTACAAGTAGAGAATACAATAACTGAAATAAAGAATACACAGGAAAGAAGCAACAGCAGCTGAAATGAAGCAGAGGATCATATCAGCAATTGGGCAGACAAGGTGGCAGAAAACACACAATCAGAGCAGCAAAAAAAATGAAAAATTGAAAAAATGAGGATAGTTTAAGGAACCTCTGGGGCACCATCAAGCATAACAACATCTGCATCATAGTAGAACCAGAAGGAGAAGAGAGGGCAATGAAAAAACAACAACTGAAAACTTCTCTAACCTGGTGCAGGAAAGACACACGTACAGGAGTGCAGAGTGCCAAACTTTTCTTTTAAACAAGTCTCTGTGTTTATTACAGTGTTATTTACAATAGCCAAGACATGGAACAGCCCAAGTTCCCAGCAGTAGGCAAGTGGATAAAAAAGTGGTACATATGTGCAATACATTACTCAGCCATAGAGAAGAATGAATTCTTAACATTTGAGACAATAGGGATAAACCTAGAGGGTTATGCTAAGTGAAATAAGTCAAACAAAAAGGCAAATACTATATAATTTCATTTGTATATGCAATCTAAAGAACAAAATAAATAAATGAAACAGAAACAGTCTCACAGATACAGAAAATAAACTGATGGTTGCCAGAGAGGAGGGGTGTTGGGGGGCTGGCTGAAAAAGGTGAAGGGATTAAAAACGTACAAACTGGTAGTTACAACATGGTCATGGGGCTGTAAAGTACAGCACAGGATACATAGTCAATAATATTATGATAACTATGTATTACACTAGGTGGGTACGAGACTTACCAGGGAAATCACTTATTAAATTATACAAATGTCTAACTGCTAAGCTGTACACTTGAAACTAATATAAAATAACATTGAATATCAACTTTAATTGAAAAATAATTTTTTAGAAAGTTATTGTGAAGAAAATGCCATGACATCGTGAACCTCTCTCTTGCCTCTCTTAGCACAATTAGAATTGCACGGTAGCTGTGTTTCCAAACCCGAATCTCCAAGAGGGCAGGGCTGTTTCTGTCTGGCTCACCATAGTGCCTGGGGTATCCCAGGAGTTCAAATGGTTGTTGAATGGAGAAATGAGCAGAAATCTAGAAAATAATCTTCATTATGCATTTCATAACAACAAATATTTTCCCTTTTATTTATTTATTTCCAATTCTTGTCCTTATTTCGAGTTTTTGTATGGTTACCATATTAGTATAAATCATAGTATAAGTATAATTTTTTGCATACTTATAATAGACATTTTACATGTTGCTACAGAGTGTTCATGACAAATGTTACATTATGATTAAGTATCACATTTCATTTGTTAGTTCTCCATTGTTAACATTTAAGATGGCTCCATTAGATATATTTCTGTATGTTAACAATTATTTTCAAAAAGCATATTTTCACAAATGGAATTAATGGGCCAGAGTCATGACTATTAGAATAACTGTGTAGATTTCCAATCAAGATGACAGCATAGGTAAAGGCAGTCCTCAGCCCTGAACAACACATCAAAATTACAACTAAACTACAGAGCAACCATCATTCAGAATTCCTGACATCTAGCTGAACACAAGCCCTACAACTAAGAATATAAAGAAGAAGCCACATCAAGCCTGGTAAGAGAGGTGAAAACTCAGAGTGGGCTGGTCCCACACCCACAAGAGGCAGTTTAAAATCAGGAAGGATATCTCAGCTGTGGAGATCCCCCTTAAGGAGTGAGGAGTCCCAGTGCCACATCAGAACCCCTAGCCCAGGGTTCTGGTGCCTGGGAGGAAAGTTTTCATTACTCTTGTCTGTGAAATGCAGCAAGGATTGCGGCTGAGTGACATGGAGTACTTCTGGAGTCCCAGGAATTTTTCTTAAAGGGACCACCCAAGCAAGGACTTACTCACACTCACTTGTTCTGTGCTCCAGTGCTTGGGCAGCAGCTCCAGAGACTCCAGAGACATATGAGGAGAAACTGAACCATCTGATTTCAGGTTAAGAGCCAGAGGGGCATCTTTCTCTCAGACAGGAGTGCTAGCAGAAGCCACTGTTGCTTTGCTGAGCCCTCCACCAAAAGAGCCAGCAGGTGGGCACCATATCTGAATCTCCATCTAACTGTAATAGTATTTGCCCTGCTTTGGTGATTCCCTGAGACCCCACTCCACCCAACATGTGGGCCTACCAAAACCATTTCCAGTGGCTTTTCCATACAAACAGCCTCTCTTGGCTCATGATTTAGACTATCCTAAAATCTCTCCAACAAGCAGCATTTGGCCTCTGTGTAACCCACATCACTCACGATGCGGCCCCAAGCCTTGCACTAGAAGCAGTCAGCTTCAGTTTCAACCTTGGCCTCTTCTTGGCATCTCCAAACCCAGCACAAGTAGCAGGCACCTGCAGATCACTCTGTAGCTCATGCCAGGTGGACCTGGGCAGAGCACAGGTGATGGTGACTGACCTTGCACCACCCAGGTGGCCCCAGAACCAGGGCATCCAGTAGACAGCTTCCGGCTGTGCCGGATTACAATCCAACCACCTCCATGAATGGCACACTCAAGGGGCAGACTTGTCAGATACCAAAGCCCCACAGAAGCAAGTCCTGTTCTGTAGGACTAACTCCTGCACAGCATCTCCTCTGCTGTAGTTGCGGTTGATCCTTGCAACCAAACAGCCTGGGGGTCAATCCCTTCCAGTAATGTGTCAACAGCACTCAAGACTCAACTACAATGGGAGAGTGCACACAGCCCACACAGGGGACACACCTAGAGTGCCCAGCTCAGGTGACTGGAGAGGCTGAATTACTGGGCCTTATAAGACATCTATTACATTAGGCCACTCTACCAAATCCAGGAGATGTACCAGCTCTACCTAATATATAGAAACAAACACAGAGAAGTAGCCAAAATGAAGAAACAAAGAAACAGGTCCTAAACAAAAGAACAGGAGAAATTTCCAGGAAAAAAATAACCTAAATAAAATGGAGGCAAACAAACTACTAGATACAGAGTTCAAAACAATGGTTCTCAAGGAATTAACGAGAACTTCAACTGCATAAAAAAAGACAAAAATCATTTTAAAAAGTCAGAAATGAAGGATACACTAACTGAAATAAAAAAATTACAGGGAATCAATAGTAGAATGGATGAAGCATAGAATGAAATCAGCAATTTGTAATATAAGAAAGCAGAAAACACCCAATTAGAACAGAAAAAAAAATCAAGAATCAAATAAAACAAAGATAATGTAAGGAGCCTCTGAGACAACTTCAAGTGTGCCAACATTTGCATCATGAGGCATGCCAGAAGGAGAAGAGAGAGCAAGAAATTGAAAACCTATTTGAAAAAAAAAATGATGGAAAACTGTCTTAACTTGTGAAGGAAACAGATGTACAAGTTCAGGAAGCACAGAGAGTCTCAAATGAGATGAACCACAAAATGGCCACACCAAGACACATTGCGTGAAAATGCCAAAAGTTAAAGACAAAGAACCTTAAAAGCAGCAAGAGAAAAGCAGTTAGTTACTTACAAGGGAGCTCCCATAAGACTGTCAGCTGATTTTTCAACAGAAACTTTGCAGGCCAGAAATGATTAGTGTGAAATATTCAAAGTGATGAAAAGTAAGGACCTACAGCCAAAATTACTCTACCCAGCAAAGCTATTATTTAGAATTGATGGACAGATGAAGAACTTCCCAGACAAGAAAAAATAAAGAAAGAAAAACTAAAGGAGTTGATCATCACCAAACCAGTATTATAAGATATGTTAAATGGCCTTCTTTAAAAAGAAGAATAAAAAAGAAAGATAAAAAAATATGAATAAAAATGGCAATAAAGAACCATCCATCAATTACTTTAAATGAAAATGAATTAAATGCTATAATCAAAAGACAAACAGTAATTGAGGGGATAACAAAACAGAAGCCTTACTTATGCTGTCCACAAGAGATTCACTTCAGATTGAAAGACACACAGATAGAAAGTAAAGGGATAAAAAATATGTCCTGAAAATGTAAACAAAACAAACAAACAAAAAAACTGGGGTAGTAATACTTATAACAGACAGACTTTAAAACAAAGTCTGTCTTTATAAAGAGACAAAGAAGGACCCAGCACCTCCACTTTTGGGCACTTATCCAAAGAAATTCCAAACACTAAATTGTACAGACATATACATTTATATGTTTATTGCAGCATTATTTATAATAGCCAGGATATGGAAGCAACCTAAGTTTCTATCAATAGATGAATGGATAAAGAAGAAGTGGTGAATATATAAAATGGAATGTGATTCTACCATAAAAAAATGATGAGGTCTTGCGGTCTACAGCGACATGGATGGACTAGAGGGTAGCATGCTAGGTGAAATGAGTCAGACAGAGAAAGAAAACTGCCAGATGATTTCACTTGTGTATGGAATGTAGAAGACAGAAATAGATAAGGAAGCAGAAAAGAGGCAGGCTCATAGATGCGGGAAGCATTTTGATGGTTGTCAAATGGGAGGAGGTTTGGGGGTTGGGGAAAGAGGTGAAGGGGTTCAGAAGCAAAGATTGGTGGCTGCAGAACGGTCACGGGGATGTAGCGTGCAGCACAGGGAATATAGTCGATAATTTTGTGATGACTGTGCATGATATCAGATGAGTGCTGGATTTATCAGGGTGATCACTTCATAGGTAATATAAATGTTTAATCACATGGTTCTACACCTACAATTAATATAGTATTGCACATCAACTATATTTTTTTAATTAAAGCAATAAATTTAAAAAAATTTGTATATACATAATGTGAGTTTGCTTTCCCCAGGGGTAAACTAGTCCTCAGTGAGACGGCACCTTTGCAGATGTACGCTTCCCCTCATCCTTGGAGTGGCTCAGATTTTTTCTTGTCAACTCTTTCCCTGCACTTAAAGTTTTGCATAGCTCTTGTTAGTGTCTTAATTAATTAATTTATATTTTGGGATGTTTTTTCATGTTTGTCCTCCCTCTTCTCATAATGATAAAAATACAGTAATATTACTATTATTGTCACTCCTTGCAATGCATAGCTTATCAAATACCTAAATGTACATGATCTATTTGACCCTCACAATGACTCTGAGAGGGTGAGGTGGGTACCGGGGGGGGCCACGGGCGGCAAATTGTTGCCTAGATAATGGCTGATTGCTGGTAACTGGTGACACCAAGACAAGAATCCAGTTCCTTTGGTTCTTAGTCTTTACAAACAATTATCAAAGTGACTTATACATGTGGTAAAGTATGAAAGAATACAGCAAGGCTTACAATCGAAAGAAACATTCCCAGCAGTACCTGCTTCCCAAGCCACCTCCCCAGAAGCTGGCCCTTGGCATGCTGTCACCATTTGTCCTGGCTGATAGTATCATAGCCCTGCATATCATTCATGCACCCTGGCCTCCTGGGTAATTGAAGATGTTCTACTGATTCTGCACTAAGTCAGAAAATTTGCCTTTTTTGTATCCTTGTATTTCCTATATTTCTCACTAAGCACAGCAAGGATGTCTTTCTGTACTCTCTCCTTCCCTGACTGCCTTGGCCTCTTCTTCCCTTCCCTCTCACAGCTCTCCTCCCATTCCTCTGTAAGATGCCCTATTATATTTACTTGGTAAAATCAAATACTTTACATTCCTTCTATGACCAAATTGCTGCTGATAACATAGGTTTACTGCTTGATCACCATAAATCTTCCATACCTGATCCCTGGGTTGGTTCTAGAAGTTGACAAAGCAATGGAGAGCTTGTACGCAACAACTGCTCCTGCACAGTGTGGGGGGATGCTTTCCTGTACAGCTCTTTATTTCTTTGTGGTTGCTCGTTGACTGAGAGCCCTAACTAAATCAGACAAAGTGGGGGAAGTGAAAGAAGGGTATAAAAAATACTTTTAGATGCCCGTCTTGTATTTTATCCCCCTGCCCTCCACTCCAGGATCATCACAGATCAGGGGTGTCAAACTCATTTTCCCCAGGGTCTGCTTCAGCCTCGTGGTTGCCTTCAAAAGGCAGAATGTAATTTTGGGACTGTGTAAATGTAACTACTCCTTAACAGTTAAGTGAGAGTCCAGTGCTGCCACTGGGTAGAAACAAGGTGCCAGGCCGGATAAAACAAGGTGGAGGGCCAGATTCGGACAGCAGGCCTTGTGTTTGCCACCTGTGTCCTAGATGAACAATCACCTCCTCTTGGCACAGAATGCATGTGGGGCTGGTTGTGTGTGGTGTGAGGAAGACAGGCCCTGCCCCTGGCATCCACTGGGGCCTCGAGACCTGAGAGATGAGCGGAGCAACATCTGAGATCCACACATCTATACCCAGAGAATTCAATCAACCACATAGATAAGAAGCCAGCCTTCCTCTAGTGCTGAGGGATCATGGAGAATAACACACATCACTGAGGGAAACATTTACGAGTGAAATGATATTGCTTCTTAGATTTCCAGCTAATTAGAAGGGGGAAGGAGAAGGAGGAAGACAAGGAGGAAAAGGAGAAAGAGGGGAAGTAGGAGAGAGAGAAGAAAGAGGAGGAGGAAGAAATGGAGGGGAGGAAGAGGAGGAGAAGGAGAAGAAGGGGGACATTCTATTAAAATGAAAATGTCATGAAAGAAAGGACAGAGTGCAGAGCTGCTCCACTCAGAGGACATGAAGATAAACTAAATGCCTAGTGAGGTCTTTGGTTACACCTGGACCAAGAAAAAACTTTTTTTTCCATGAAAAAAGTAGTGAGATAATTGGTGAAATTGGAATATTGTCTGGAAACTAGATTATTGGATCACATCAATGTTAATTGTTTTTAAATATATTTTATTGATTATGCCATTACAGTTGTCCCATTCCCCCCCCCCTATATTCCCCTCCACCCTGCACACCCCTTCCCACCCACATTCCCCCTCCTTAGTTCATGTCCATGGGTCATATATATAAG
>VMDR010036724.1:0-10423 GCA_007922815.1 Macrotus californicus | reverse complement strand
TAGGGTCTCTACATTGTCTTGGAAATGGGTAAAAGTATTATCAATATTGGGTTTTAATCAGTTAAGTATTTAGTAGATTTCTCAGAACTAGAAAAGTTGATTCTAAAATTTATGTGGAGGACTTCCAGCCAAGATGGAGGCATAGGTAGATATACTTTGCCTCCCCACACAACCAAAAGAAGAACAACAACAAATTTAAAAACAAAAAACAACCAGAACTACTGGAAAGTCGAACTGTATGGAAGTCTGACAACCAAGTAATTAAAGAAGAAACATTCATCCAGATGGGTAGGAGGGACAGAGATGGGCAGCCAGGGTGGAGAGGACACGCATCAAGGTGGAGGCTGGAGGACGGGGAGAGCAAGGCAACTGGGGAGTGAGACAGTTTGTGTAACCCAGAGTTCCAGAGCAGAGAAATAAAGCCTTAAAACCTCCGACTGTAAAAATTTGTAGGGGTTGTGGCAGCGGGAGAAACTCTCAGCCTCACAGGAAAGTTCGTTGGAGGGACCCACAGGGTCCTAGAATGTACGCAAACCTACCCACCTGGGAATCAGCACCAGAAGGGCCCAATTTGCTTGTGGGTAGCTGGGGAAATGACTGAAAGCCTCTTGAGAGCTGAGCAAGCAGTGTTGTTCCCTCTCGGACCCCTCCCCCACATATAGCGTCACAGCTCCGTGATGTGTGTTGCTCCACCCTGGTGAATATCCGTGCACTGGGGGAGCAGCTGGAATGTCACAAGTGGCACATGGGGAGAAGGGGAGAAAGTGAAGTGACTGACAACAGAGCCAGGAGACAGCTTCTTCCTGGCCAATCTCCAGAGGCCAGAGAGCAGCATTGTTCCCTCTCTGAGCCCTCCCCCACAAAGGGAGCCCTTCACCGCAGAGTGGTGAAACAGGTTGTCCCACCCTGGCGATTACCAAAGGTTCCAGCCCACACAATTTACAGGTGCCTTTTCTACAATTGGCCATGCTGCTAAGACAGGGAGTCAAAGCAGCTCTACCTAATACACAGAAACAAACACAGGGAGGCTGCCAAATCAAGGAGACAAAGGAATATGGGCCAAATGAAAGAACAGATCAAAACTCCAGAAAAAGAAGTAAATGACGAATGGAGATAGCCAACCTATCAGATGCAAAGTTCAAAACGCTGGTAATCAGAATGCTCACAGAAATGATTGAGTATGGTCGCAAAATAGAGGAGGAAGTGAAGGCTATGAAAGGTGAAATAAAGGAAAATGTACAGGGAACTAACAGTGAAGGGAAGGAAACCCGGACTCAAATCAACAGTTTGGAGCAGAAGGAAGAAATAAACATTCAACCAGAACAAAATGAAGAAACAAGAATTCAAAAAAATGAGAGGCTTAGGAACCTCCAGGACAATTTTAAACATTCCGACATCTGGATCATGGGGGTGCCAGGAGGAGAAGAGGAAGAGCAAGAAATGGAAAACTTATTTAAAAGAATAATAAAGAAGAGCTTCCCCAATCTGGCAAAGGAAATAGACTTCCAGGGAGTCCAGGAAGCTCAGAGAGTCCCAAAGAAGTTGGACCCAAGGAGGAACACACCAAGGCACATCATAATTACATTACCCAAGATGAAAGATAAAGAGAGAATCTCAAAAGCAGCAAGAGAAAAGGAGACAGTTACCTACAAAGGAGTGCCCATCAGACTGTCAGCTGATTTCTCACAAGAAACCTTGCAGGCAAGAAGGGGCTGGAAAGAAGCATTCCAAGTCATGAAAGCCAAGGACCTACATCCAGGATGACTCTATCCAGCATAGCTTTCATTTAGAATGGAAGGACAGATAAAGTACTTCCCAGATAAGGTCATGTTAAAGGATTTCATCATCACCAAGCCCTTATTATATGAAATGTTAAAGGAAATTATCTAAGAAAAAGAAGAAGATCAAAACTATGAACAGTAAAATGACAACAAATTCACAACTATCAACAACTGAACCTAAAAACAAAAACAAACTAAGCAAACAAGTAGAACAGGAACAGAATCACAGAAATGGAGGGTTATCAGCAGGGAAGTGGGTGGGGGGAGGATGGGGAAAAAGGTACAGGGAATAAGAAGCATAAATGGTAATTACAAAACAGACAGAGGAAGGTTAAGAATAGTATAGGAAATGGAGAATCCAATGAACTCATACGTACAATCCATGGACATGAACTAAGTGGGGGGCAGAATGCTGGTGGGGGCGGTGCAGGGCAGAAGGGAATGAAGGGGAGGGAAAAATGGGACAACTGTAATAACACAATCAATAAAATATACTTTAAGAAATAAATAAGATTTATGTGGAAAAGCAAGGGTCTAAGAATAACCAGACTATTCTGAAGAAGAATAAAATGAGGCCTTGCTCTACTATATATTGAGAGAAACTATAATGTTATCAAACTTAACATGATATTTATATGGGTAGACGAGAGAATAAAGGAGTAGAATGTAGTCAGAAACAGACCCACTTGTATGGAAATTCAATATACGACAAGGGTACCATGGCAGATCATTGGGGAAAAGATAGACTTCAGTAAATGTTTCTGGAAAAATTTGTTATCCATATGAAGGAAAAAAATGAAATTGGATCCCTACCTCATACCACATACAAATATTAGTTCCAGATGGATTAAAGATAGAAGCATAAAAGGCAAAACTTTGAAATTTTTAGAAGCAAATGCAGAACAATGTCTATATGATCTTGGGGTAGAGAGGGATTTCTTAAAACACAACAAAGTAACAAAGAAAAAAGGGCAGAGTTGTGGTGAAACATTTTGCAGGAAAAAAGGAAACAAACATACACATCTATAGAAAAGATGAGCAATCTCATCAGTAAACTGGGAAATGCAAGTTAAAAACACAGTAAGATGCTACTTCACATCTACCTGATTGGAAAACATTTAAAAGTCTGAGTTCTGTGAGTAAAGAAGGGTGCAACACTTCATCTTGCAGAGTTCAGCATGCACATTCCCAATAACCTAGAAATTCCTCTGCCAGCTAAATATTGTAGGCCAGTGTTCAAAGTTAAAAACTTATAACAGTTTTTAAAATGTTTTATTGACATATAATTTATATAAATTGAAATGTATGTACAGTTCAGCGATTATTGAAAAATATATACTTGTGTAACCACAGCCCTATCAAATAATAGAACATTTTCATCAGAAGTCATTTCATAAGTGATTCTCTGTTCTTTCCCCACCTCCCAGCAAGATGACTGCTACTCTGACTTACTTTACCTTAGACTAATTTTGCCTGTCCTAGCACTTTTACATAAATTGTATCATAGAAAATGTTCTCTCTCATATCTGGTTCTCTTTTTTAGCATAAAGTTTTTGAGATTCATCCTTGCTGTTGTATGTATCAGTAGTTCATTCCTTTTCATTGCTATGTAGAAGTCATTGTATACATATGCCACAATTTGGTTATCCATTTTCCTGATGATGGATGTTTGGCTTGTGTCCAGTTTGTGGGTATTATAAATAAAGCTATTATGATCATTCTTACACAGATCTTATTTGTGGACATATGCTTTCATTTCTCTTGGGTGAATGTGTAGTGGTAGAATTGCTGAGCCACAGGGAAGGTGTATGTTTGACTGTAAAAGAAACAACAACTGTTTGCTAGAATATCTTCTCCTAGCAGCCTTTTATCTTCATTTTTCTATTTAGGCCTGTGATCTACCTGGAATTAATTTTTGTATGGTAAGATAAAATGTCCACGATTAAAATTTTGTCATGTGGTTTTCCATTTGTTCCAGCCCTATTTTGTTAAAAGACTTCCGTTCACCAACTGAATTGTTTGGTACTTTTGTCAACAATCAATTGGCTGTATAGATAAGGTCTATTTCTGAGACTCTGTCTTGTCTATTGTGATTGTTGATCCCTTGCACTCCTACTTAAATTTTATAATCACTGTGGCATTTTCTGCTAATAAGTCTGCAGGGATTTTGACTGGCATCTTGTTAAATTTATACAGGGTGGGAAAAAAGTAGGTTTACAGTTGTGAGTACACAAAACATGGAGTTTATTCTTGTATTATTATTTATTCATTATTATGTTATTTTCCAAACAGCTGCAAACCTACATTTCTGTCTTCTTTCTCTTCCCAGTGGTTTGTAATTTTAATGAGAAGTCTTGCACATCTTATGTTAAATGTATCTCTAAGAACTTTATGTTTTCTAATGAACAGTATTGGGTTTTTCCACTTTTCTGATGCTAGTACATAAAATAGATTGGTTTTATGTGACTGTATCTTTTGGCTTTGCTAAGTTTATTACTTCCAGTAGTTTTCATATTTTCTAAGGATTTTCTGATGTATTTTTGTGATTATGTTCATGAGGGATCTTGGCTAGTAATTTTCTTTTAAAGTCTGGTTTTGGCATCATGGCTTTACTGGCCTCGTAAAATCAGGTGGACAAGATTCCCTCCCCCTCCTGTTTTCTGAGAGACCTGCATAGGACTGGTGCTGTGTCTTCCTTAAGTGTTTGCTAGCATCTATCAATTTAAATTCCATCTGGCGCTGGGGTTTTCTTTGTGGCATGTTTTTAAATTATGAATTCAATTTAGTTAACAGATATAAGGCTACTTGGATTTTCTGTTTCTTGTGGCTCTAGTGCTATTCCCTTTTTTTATTCCTGATATTATTAATTTTGTATTTTTACTTTTTAAAATTACTAATTTACAATATTACTTTATCAATTTTATTGATTTTTTTACAAAGAACAGTTTTTATTTTTAAAATTTTGTTTCATTAATTTCCACTTTATTATTTCCTTTCTTCTACTTACATAGGATTTAATTTGCTCTTTTTTTCCCTAGCTTTATATGTTGGAAGCTTAGATTATTGATTTTAAAACTTTTTTGTTTCTCTTTATATAATATATTTTCTCAGGAAAGCTACCAATTTCCCTCTAAACCATGTTTTACCAGCATCCCAAAACTTTTGATGTTTTGTATTTTTATTGTCATTCAGTAAAAAATATTTTCTAACTTCTCTGGAGATTTCTTTTAAAATTGAATTGACTACTCTTCCTCTTCCTGGTCTCTCTTCTCCTCCTTCATTTTAGAGGCTGCTCTAGGGGTTAAAATATGTATTCTTAACTTAACCACAGTCTGCCATGAATTAGTGTTAAAGCACTTTATATGTAATGTAAAATCCTTGAGACAGTGTACTTCTACTTATCCCCCTTGGCTTTAGTTTTCGTACATTTATTTCTATATATGTTAGAAACCACAATACATTGTTATTATTTCTGCTTTAAATGGTTAAATTTGGTTCCTGGACCCATTTTCCATGTGTGTGGGTGGGGGAGGTTACAAGAGTGTCCAAACCTGCTTGTTTCAACTCAGGTTTAACTCTATCCAGAGGTAGCATCAGATTCCACAGGTCAAAGGTTCATCCCTGCAAGATGTGCTGCCCCCATTCGCCAAACTTCAGACTCCAGTCACAAATTCAGACTGCTGCGCCAATTTCTGACTGACTTGCTGTTAATCAGAGGTTCGCTTGACTGCCTTCACAGGTTCAATTAACTTGCCAGAATGAATCTCAGAACTCAGAAAAACATTTTACTTTTTAGATTACTGGTTTATTACAAAAGGATATAACTCAGGAACAGCCAGATGGAAGAGATGCATAGAAGTGAGGCATGGAGTTTCCATGCCCTGTCCAGGCACCACCACTCTAGCTGGATGTGGATCTGTTCTTCAACCTGGAAGCTCTTTAAACCCCACCCTTTTAGGTTTTTGTGGAGGTATCATTACAGAGGTATGGCTGATTAAATCTTTGGCCACTGGCATTTGATTCAACTTCCAGCCTCTCTTTCTTCCCTGGAAAGGAGAGGGTTGGGACCGAAAGTTCCCACCCTGTAATCACATGATTGTGTCTCCTGGTGACTAGCCCCCATTCTTAGGTGCTTTCCAAAAGTCCTAGGAGTAACAAAACAAAAGATACCTTTACTGCTCTCAACACTGGAAATTCCAAGAGTCTTGGGAGCTGTGATTCGGGAACTGGATGAAAACCAAATGTCTTACAAATCTCATTATCATAATGATCAATTATTCTTTAAAGGAAGTTAAGAAACAAGAAAATACATATTTACCCGTGTTTTTACCTTTTGCAGTGCTTTTTATTTGTATAGATTTGATTTCCATCTGGCATCATTTTTGTTCAGTCTGAAATACTTCTTTATTAAAAAGTAGGCTGGAAACCCTTTCAGTGTACGTTCATCAGAAGAAGTCTTTATTTCGCCATCGCTGGGGAAGGGTATTGTCACTGGATGTCGAATTCGAGGTGACAGCTTTTTTTGAATCAGTACATTAGAGGTACTGTCTCAGTTGTCTTCTGGCTTTCCTAAGCTTTAGTGAGGATTGCCTTTATTCCTCTATGCATGATGTGACCTTGCTCAGGTTCTTTGTGGATTGGTTTTCATTAATCTGATAATGATGTACTCAAGTATGGTGTTCTATTTATTCTGCTTGAGTTGGTTCTGGGATTCTTCAATCTGTCAGTTATTATTTTCATCAAATTTGGAATATTTTTGGCCATTATTCTTCAAATAATTAACTCTTGTTTGACCTCACTCTCCTCTCCTTCTGTGACTCCAACTGAATGTTAGACTACAGGTCACCAAACTGTTTGTTGATTGTTTCAGATTTTTTAAATATTTTATTGTTTATGCTATTACAGTTATCTCAAGTTTTCTCCCTTTGCCCCCCTCCACCCAGCCCATCCCCCCACTTCCACAGTCAAACCCTACAACATTGTCCATGTCCTTGGGTCCTTCATATATGTTCTCCAGCTAATCCCTTCACCTCCTTTCAATCAGCCCTGGCCTCTCCCCACCCCACTTACAGTGGTCGGTCTGTTCCCTGATTCCATGCCTCTGGTTCTATTTTGCTCATTAGTTTATTTTGTTCATTAGATTCCTCTTAAGAGTGAGATCATGTGTTATTTGTCTTTCACCAACCTGCTTATTTCACTTAGCATAATGCTCTCCAGTTCCATCCATGCTGTCACAAAAGGTAGGAGCTCCTTCTTTCTTTCTGCTGTGTAGTTTTCCGTTGTGTAAATGCACAGTTTTTTTTTTATCCACTCATCTACTGATGGGTACTTAGATTGTTTCTAACACTTGGCTATTGTAAATAGTGCTGCTATGAACATTAGGGTGCATAATTTCTTTTGAATTGGTGTTTCAGGATTCTTAGGGTATAATTCCAGCAGTGGAATTGCTGGGTCAAAAAGCAGTTCCATTTTTAGCTTTTTGAGGAAATTCCATACTGCTTTCCACAGTGGCTGCACCAGTCTGCATTCCCACCAACACTGCACTAGGGTTCCCTTTTCTCCACAACCTCTCCAGCACTTGTTGTTTTTTATCTACTAATGATGGTCATTTTGGTGAGGTGATATCTCATTGTGGTTTTAATTTGCATCTCTCTGATGGCTAGTGAGGTTGAGCATTTTTTCATCTGTCTATTGGCCATCTGTATGTCCTCTTTGGAGAAATATCTATTCAGGTCCTTTACTTATTTTTTAATTGGTTGTTTATCTTCCTGGTGTTGAGTCTTATAAGGTCTGTATATATTTTGGAGATTAAACCCTTATCTGTGAAAGAAATTGAGGAAGATACAAGTAAGTGGAAACATATACCATGTTTATGAACTGGAAGAATAACATCATTAAAATGTCCATACTACCCAAAGCAATCTATAGATTCAATGCAATTCCTATCAAGATAGCAATGGCATATTTCACAGAGCTAGAACAAATATTCAAAAAATTTATATGGAACCTAAAAAGACCCCAAATATCCTCAGCAATCTTGAGAGAAAAAGAACAAAGTTGGAGGGATCACAGTACTTGATATCAAACTATACTACAAGGCCATTGTAATCAAAACAGCCTGGCGTAAGAATAGACACATAGATCAATGGAACAGAATAGAGAGCCCAGAAATAAACCCACATTTTAATGGTCAATTAATATTTGACAAAGGAGGCAAGAACATACAATGTAATAAAGACAATCTCTTCAATAAATGGCGTTGGGAGAACTGAACTGGTACATGCAAAAAAAATGAAACTAGACCACCATCTTATACTATAAACCAGAATAAACTCAAAATGGATAAAAGATTTAAATATAAGTTCTGATACCATAAAAATCCTAGTGGAAAACATAGGCAGTAAAATTTCAGGTATCTTGCATGGCAATATTCTTGCCAATATTATCCCCTAGGACAAGGGAGATAAAAGAAAAAAATAAACAAATGGGATAACATCAGATTAAAAGCTTCTGTATAGCTAAAGAAACCGTCTCAACTGCGTGGGAGAACACATTTGCCAACAATACACTGGACAAGAGTTTTACGTTTTTTAATAGACTTTATTTTTCAGAGCAGTTTTAAGTTTATAGAAAATTAACTGGATAGTACAGAGAGTTCTCATATACCCCTTGCCCCTCACAGTTGCCTTTATTATTAACATCTTGCCTTAGTGTGGTAATAAATACCATTATAAAACAGTACCTGTACCTAGGTTTGCATATATATGTATAACTTTCCTTTCCTCTGTGTTCTCTGTATGCCTTATTCCTCTGAGAGCTGCTTTTCTGTGTTGGAGAGACAGGGTAAGTCAATGAGTAGGCTTAGTCGCCCTGTGTACAGCACTTTATTGAATACAGGTTTCACTGATGGTGGTCTCCTTAGTTGAAATGTTATATAAAGGAACACAGAAGCGTTTGTTCCATTGGTATTGATATAGCACAACTTTTTGCACATTTTAGTTCTTTAAAAATATTTTATTTTCTTAGCTTTTGCTCATAAGCACCTAAAGTAGGTGCATGTATGTACATGTTTCTTATGACAGATTTATATTGTGCTTTGAGTGCTCAGAAATTGTATTATTCTCGAGCCACTGGCAGCACTTACCAAATTCGGGTTTGTTTTTATCCTTTCTAGGCCCAGCTTCAAAGGGAAAAAGAACAAGATCAGATGAAGCTTCAAGGAAAACTTGAAAAGCTTGATGTCTTAGAAAAAGAATGTTTTAAACTTACAACAACTCAGAAAATCGCTGAGGTAAGCTTCCATTTATTTTTTGAAGTGGTGATGCCAGGAATAAATCTTTAGTGTTAGGCATAATTGGCTCTGTCTGTGAATATACAGTAAATCCTAGATTTATAAAACTACTTTAACAACTTTTAGTAATCCAGACATGAATTTCTGCCTATGGAGGTGAAAGATTAATATATTCTGTCACAGCATGAATGAGCTTGCCTGTTGATGTGAAATTGCAATTTTGGCTGCTTCTGAGATGGCAGAACATTTTCATTTCAGATAGTTTACCTGAAGGGTATTGAGAATATTGTCTTCCACCACTTGCAGTTAAGTTAAGCCTATCCTAGATCCTGTCCTGAAATGCTCTCTTCTTTTTCCAGCTAAATCCTATTCATTCCATAGGACTTTCTCCAGGTCCTGCTTCCTCGACGAAGCTGTCCTTCAGTTCTCTGACACTCAGGAAACTCTTCCTTTGAAATAGCCTGTCCTTTTCTGAACCACACCAAGGACATAAGATGAAATACTTACGTGTATAAGTATATACATGATCTGGGCCAAATCACATTCATTTCTCTGTTGTTTGTTCCATGTTTATTACTTTTGCCTTTCTAAATATAAGATAAGCTCTTAAATAACAAGGACCATATCTTATCTTTCTAATGTCTTCCTATCCCTTCCCTGCTTCAACTGTGCGCATGATGGACATTTATTGTGATTTGTCTGTGTTTTTAATGAAACACTGATACCCAAAACTATAATTGTTTGACCTTCTAGACCTTTAACACACTCCCCCAAAGTTTTGTTGCTGAAAGTGAATAATGCCTGTGCATGTACATTCTTTGCTTTCCCTTTGCTCTTATGTGTAATAGCAGGTAAAGGAGCATAGGGAGAAAGCCAAGAAAAACCTTAGCATCTTTTGCCATTCCCTTTCCTTACTTTCTGCTTTAATTTGCTCCACCATTAATAATCCAGACTCCAAGGACTCTTTTTGGAAAAGGAACAAGGGATATTTGGCTCTAGTTATTCTATTCTTTTGCAGGACAAGATTAAACAGCTAGAGGAAAAACTTCAGGAAGAAGAACATCAGCGTAAGCTGTTTCAAGACAAAGCTTCTGAGGTAAATAGAGCACTGCATCATGTATCACAGTAAAAACACATGTGTTTTATTGTACTTCATTTTCTTAGCTGCAATTTATATTCTAGACTCTAATTTCTGCCTCCGAGCTTGTTAGTTTTGTCTTTTATGCTGTAATAATGAAATTCTCAGTAAGTCATCCAGTACATTCATATACTTGAATGCATTGCCAAGAGGTCTTCTGGTGTTTTGAAATTTTGACATAATAAACAACACACACACATATATAAACTCCTG
>VMDR010036723.1:0-10425 GCA_007922815.1 Macrotus californicus | reverse complement strand
AAAGAGAACCAACTATATGGGAAAACATATTTGCCAATGAAGACTCAGACAAGGGTTTGATCTCCAAAATATATAAAGAACTCACACGACTCCACTCCAGGAAGACCAAAAACCCAATTAAAAAATGGGCAAAAGACTTGAACAGACACTTCTCCAAGGAGGACATACAGAGGGCCCAGAGACATATGAAAAGATGCTCTGCATCACTAGCCATCAGAGAGATGCAAATTAAAACCACATGTAATACCACTTTACATCAGTCTGAATAGCCATCATAAACAAAGCAACAAACAGCAAGTGTTTGAGAGGTTGTGGAGAAAAAGGAACCCTAATGCACTGTTGGTGGGAATGCAGACTGGTTCAGCTACTGTGGAAAACGGTATGGAACTTCCTCCGAAAACTAAAAATGGAACTGCCTTTTGACCCAGCAATTCCACTGCTGGGATTATACCCTAAGAGCCCTGAAACACCAATCCAAAAGAACCTATGCACCCCAATGTTCATAGCAGCACAATTTACAATAGCCAAGTGCTGGAAGCAACCTAAGTGCCCATCAGTCAATAAGTGGATCAAAAAGCCATGGTACATTTACACAATGGAATTCTGCGCAGCATAGAGAAAGGAGATCCTACCCTTTGCAACAGCATGGATGGAACTGGAGAGCATTATGCTAAGTGAAATAAGCCAGGGGGTGAGGGACAAATACCATATGATCTCACCTTTAACTGGAACATAATTAACAAAAGAAAACAGCAAACAAAATAGAACCAGAGACATTGAAATTAAGAACAATCTAACAATAGCCAGAGGGGAGTGGGGAGGGGACTGTGGGGGGAAGGGTTTTCAGGAACCACTATAAAGGATACATGGACATAACCAAGGGGGAGGGTGGAAGCAAGGGAGGGCGGTGGGTTTGGCTGTGGTCGGGGGAAGTGGTGGGGGGGAAATGCAGACAACTATAATTGAACAACAATAAATTAATTTAATAATAATAAATAAACACACACAAAAAAGAAAAAAGAAATCCTTTTTTTTTAAAGAAAAAGAATTGATTTTCTGTCTTATTTCCTCTTCGCTTTTAGAGAAAATGTTTTTTTATAATAAGTATAATTGATTGGCCTAGATCTATTTTCTGTCCATATTGTGCTCTTTCTACTAATTACTGAAATGACCAATTTGGACTAATTTGTTCTCATTGATGGTAAGATGATACACTTTTCCAGGATTCAAGCTGTGTAGAAGTTACCTGAAACAGAGTGAAGAAAATTTTATACTCAATGGAGAAATCACAGTTCCTACTGGTGTTTTAGACATTGGGTCTAGAGGCAGCTATGCAGAAAAACCCTGGGGAAAAAAATCTGCAGAATTGAATATGCAGTCCTCAGGCATTTTTATTAGGTGAATTTCCTAAATGCCTTTCTGCAGTGTTACCACTGAGACACCTGAGAGCAGTTGTAGCCTCAGGAGATGCTGGATATAAGTCAGGAGAGGCAAATTTCATCACTCAGACAGTCTTTCCCTCCATGACAGACCCAAATTACTACCTGGGGTTCATGCACTGAACCTAGTGGTAGAGCTCTCAACCAACACTGGTGACATATATAGCTTTGTTGGTTCTGTTTGCAAACTATCCTAATGAAATAATTAAGATATGTCCAAAGAGTTGAAGACAAGGATGACCATGTCAGCATTATTTATAATGGTAACACATTGCCAATTGCCTAAATTTAAACAGTAAAAGATTGGAGTTATGTGTTATGTTTTCCTTATTCTTTCTTACATGTTTTCTTTCCATTTTCCCACAAAATTTCTTGTTTAATTAAAAAATATTTTTTAAAATTAAGTGAAATTAAAATCAGGTTAGATAAAAAAGAATACAGGAGAGTAGTTGCAAAGAAGTATTTCACAATCTTTGAACTAGAGCTTCAGGATGGGGTAGGTGGGGCTAGACTTCCAGTTGAAGGAACTTCCTTTAGAAAAGGAAGATGATGGAAAAATAACAGATGAGGCAGCTGGTTCCTGTAGAGATACTTGTTTAATAGAAAACAGTAACAGTGGATTTATCCTTGGGTCTAGTGATAGTTACCATTTAAGTACCATGTCAGACCATGTGTCAGACATGATAATTATATGTATCACTTAATTCGGGCAAACATGTGACACAGGCACATTTCATGATCTACACTTCCACCTCTTCTGCAACTCCATCCTTCCTATCTACACTACTTCCCCGACCCCCCACTCCCAATTCCATACCTTATTCCCTACCCTCTGTGTAAGGGGTTGAGCTGCCCCCTGTGCAGCCCTCCTCTCTGCTAGTCATCCAGAGCATTCTGGATCTTCTCCATACCCAACAGTCATGTTATGTACAGCTAAGTCACTCAGTCATTCATTCTTCCACTCAACATTGAATAAAGACCCAAACTCAGACAAACTCTGGAATCAAGCACTTCTCACCACTCTGTTCTAATAGTGCAGGGTAAATGGAGGCAGTCTGGCTTCCTCACCCAGGTGTCTGGGTAACTAAGGGAAGCAGTCTTCCCATAACCTTGAATGGGCATGATGAGTAATGTTCAGAACCTTGAGACTGGATTTGATAAACGGTTCCCATAACATCAAGTGGGCTCGCATGCACAGAATCATGCTATGTTATATAATTTTTTGGCTTTTGCCAGCTTTGTTTGTCTGTAGTATTTAAGCAGGTAGGGACTTCTCACTAGAGGCACACGCAGCTTTCAGCGTGCGTGGCTCGCCCGCCCATCTGACAATAAAGGCATGTCAGACATCCCAATGGCTCCATGAATATTCTTCCATCTGTCTGAATCCCGAGAACCTGTCCAGCCTTGAATGGTCACAACTCAACTAGCCTTGGCACACACACAAGCTTTGATCTACATAGAGAGGATTCAAATCCCTGTGCTGCCAGTTTCTAGCTGTTTGAAACCTTGGGCAAAAGCTCCCTAAGCCACACTGTCTTTATTTGTAAAAAAATAGGTTTACCAATGGTAACTATTTCATAGGCGTAATGTGAGGGTTAAATTAAATAAGACAATGTAGCAGAAGGTCTTGCTCAAAGACTGACACATAGACAAATTAGTTGATTGATTATAATTGAACTGAAAAATTGGCCCATCAAATCAAGTTTCTGAAAGAAAAATGTATTAAGTGTTTATTGCAACACTTGGGAAATGGTGGGAAATGAACCATGTCAGCGGAGCTTTTTGGTCAGTATAAATACTGAGTTTCTGTTGAGGTCAATTTGTCCCCAATCATCCCAAATTATCATTTTATAAAAGGCTAATTGAGGGCCTTCTGTTCTGAGAAGTAAACATCTCCACTAGCAAACTTTTCTCTAACTTGCTTTTTTCCCTCTCTCTCAGATATAATCTTCTGATCTCTTTGATTCACCCCAGTAAGATTTAAAATAGAATATTATGTTATCATATCACACTCAAAAATTTGCAGAGTATTTGAAGGAAGGAAAGACCCTCCAAGATTATCCCCCTTGTTGCTTCTCAATCTTTACTGTGCACACAAACCACCTGTGCTCCTTATTAAATACAGCTTCTGACTCAGCAGATCTGGAATTGGGCCTGAGATGCTACATTTCTAAGAAACTCCCACATGATATCATGCTGCTTATCTAAGGATTATACCTTGAATAGCACACCAACAGAGCCCTAGTTTTCAAATGTCCCCATGTATTTGAGTCACCTTGGAGCTGTTAAAATACTGATGTCTGGTTCTCATGCCCAGAGATTCTGATTTCACTAATGTAGGGTGCAGCCTGGACAGTGGGTGCACTACAGCTACTAAGAACAATAGTTAGTAGCTATACATACAAGATTTAAAGGGTAGCATGTTTTTCTTGAAGTATTCACATATCATAAGTGCACAGATTGTACTGTGATCCCCAGACACAAGAAGATAGATGTTTATACACACAGCCCAGACTGCTTTCTGTCAGATAAAATCCCCAGTAAAGGACAGCTGCTAATTACTGGGTCTCACTATGTACCAGGAACTTTGCTAGAAGGCACACGTATTTCATCTGACTCTAAGACAATTTCTGGGTTAGACATCATTAGACTCATTTCATGTTTGATGCTTAAAAAAATTAAGTGATTTCCCAAGCTAACAGTATCAATGAGAGGCATAGTTGGGACTTAAAACCAAGTCTGTCTGATGGCAAATTGTGGGTTTGTTTGTTTTTTTCACAGCTTTGAGGCATAATTGACATACAATAAGCTATGCATATTTAAAGGATATGACTTGATGAGTTGTAAAATATGTCTATATCTGTGAAGTTATCACCACAATCAAGAAAAGGCCTCTATCCAAAAAGCTTTTTTCTGACTTTTTGTCATTCCTCTGTCCTTGTCCCAACCCAACACCCAGGCAACCACTACCTTTCTGTCACTATACCTTGGTTTCCATTTTCTGGAGTTTTATATAAATGGTATCAGAATGTGTGCCCTTGTGAGCTGCTTTCCATGTTGTTGAGTATATCAATGGTACTCCTTTTTATTTCTGAGTAGTATTCCATTGTACAGGTGCACCATAACTTGTTTATCTATGCACCTGCTGACGAACACTAGAATTGTCTCCAGTTTGAGACTATTACACATAACACTGCTATAAGCATTCAAATATAATAAGCAGATACACACTTGGGTTGATATGTGCTTTCATTTCTCTTGGGTAGATACCTAGGAGTGGAATGTCTGGGTAACATGTTATCTGTATTTAACTTTTTAAGGAACTTCCAGATTGCTTTCCAAAGTGACTGCACCATTTTACATTCTCACCAGCAGAGTAGAAGAGTTCCAGTTGCAGCAAATTTTTACCAGAATTTGGTATGACATAATCTTATTAATTTTAACAATTCTGATGGATATGTAGTGATATCTTGTTGTGGTTTTAATTTGCATTTCCCCAGTGACTACTAATGATGCTGAACATTTTTTCATATTCTTATTTCAAGTGTAAGATTTTACATTCAACATTAGTGTTTCTCAAACAAATACCATATAATTATTTTAAGTGAAAAAATAAAATCAGACCAATCTCCAAACTTTACTTAAATAACAGTTATAGGGACATTTATTTTATTATAATATTAATAAAATGTCAATATAAAATGAGGCAAACATGTTTTTACTTATAAATTTGATATAACTATAAAAATTAAATACAAACAAATCTAAAAATTCACTCTAATATAAATAATAATGAGACATGATGATGTTTGCTGACCCTAAGTCATGACTTGCAAATTTTCTTGAGTCATTGACATAGTACCCCATGTGGTCTTCCTTTGGCAGAAACTCATAATTTATGTACAAGGTCTGCCTTCACTCTTTAGCTGGTGTCAATCAAAGAAGATCTTCCTTGCTCCAACACCATCATAAACACCAATGCAAATGTCGGCACTGGCATTGCATGGCAATACTGGGTTATAAAAAGAACCAGATGATTCAAAACATGTTTATATTGTTTTTGTTAGATTTTCATCCAAATTAAAAACACAATATTGAAATGCTCTCACAGTAGTCATCCCCTGAAGACAGGGCTACCATACCCGGTCAGTCTGGGACACCCCATAATTAGAAAAGGTCCATGTTGTGATATGGTGCCCTGTGCTGTCTTAACCTAACCACACATTCTTCTTGCACCTGGAATCCAATACTCCTCGTGTTTTCCCATGTGCTAAAGACTCTTCCAACAGTTTATATGTCATTGTGTCACTGATTCCCCTTCCCTGCCACAGATTTCTGGATGAGGAAACTGAGGCTGAGAACTCTAGGTAAACCTTCCCACATTCATATAAAAGAAACTTGTGGAGCCAACACTAAAGCCAGTTCATCCAAGTCCAGGTTGCATTTTTTTTCCTATATCACAACCTCCCTGCTTGTAGTACTAGACGAAACATTCTGGAGAACATAAAAACCTGGAGCTTTTTAACTAGCTCTTCTTATGATCAAACAACAAATATTTCCACCCATCTCATTTCCACTAATCCAGAACAGACTCAGTGCCCTTTGCCTATAATTCATGTCTATTCTTTTAGTCATCTCTTTATCCTCTTCAATAGGACATCCAAAGTTCCGGGCACACAACTGGGTATGACACAATCCAGATGCCACCCACATGCAGCTACTGCCCATCATGTAAAAACAGGGACCCCTTCCTCCCTCATTCTTGCAGACAAAACCCTGGTGTTTTTATAATCACACCAGCTTTCAGTATTCTCCACACATTCAGATATATCATTAAACATGCCACATTTTTTTCCAGGTGGGCCTTTTCAAATAAAGCTCTTACAACAGAACCATGACACCTGCCATTTGTTGAGCTTTTGTTTCAGACCAGACTTTATGCTAAAAATTCACACATGCCTCATCTCCATGCCATGTCTCTGTGAGGCAGATGCTACTTATTCTCACTTGGGAAATACTGCAATGAGTTCAGAGTGACAATTTTACACAGCTAATAACTAGCGGAGCCAAGAATCAAACCTAAGTCTTTTAAGTCCCAGTAATGCATGCTGCTATTACCCCAGAGAGGTCATTCCCAATTTCTGCTAGCTGTAGGGAATAGTTCCTTTCTCTAAAAAGTCATAGCCCTTCAATTAAATCTCTTACTCTACTTAGCACTTCTGACTTTAAACACTCTTAAACTGTGAGTCTTATACAGGAGTTAGCATACTGCTACATCTATAATGGGCATTTAGTAAAGGTCTATCTATTTGGGGGAGGGGAGCTGGCTAAATGTCTGGATGGGTAGGTACATGGATGGAGAGGATCCAGTTGCTTTCCTCTGCCCAGCATCCTTATTTCTGGAAGTAGCGTCCACCACCATTACCACCTATTCCATGAGTGGACAATCATCCTGTCCACTCCTTCCTCTGGTCACATGAACAAAATGATTCCTGAACTTCCCTGCAATAGCAATTGATCCAGAAGCGTCAGTTTATCCAATTAGACTCACTTTCTGAAGTCTTACATGGACAATGGCAGAGAGAAGTACCTCTTCCTTCTGGAATGGCTTAACTAGGACAATGTGACTCTGAAATAATTGGAGCTTATTTTTCCACACCTTGAAGAGAGAACCTGCATGTCAGATGAGAGAAACATCATTTGAACCCTGAATTCAGCCAGCCATGCCTGAAATATGAAACCCCACCAGGCTTACTAGTTAAGTGAGCTACATTTGACCTATACCCATTTGAGTACTGGCCACTTCCAATTTCAAGTGCCTTGAAAAATACAAGAAACAAGAGTCTCTATAAGAACAGTTTTATTTACATAAATTGTAACTCTGTATTATTATTATTAACTCGGTGATGGTACATGAGGAAGGTAGACATGACACATGAGTTTTATGGAATCTGTCATCATTCAAGGGCCAAATACTATTTCACTCAGGTAAGATACCATGGTCTTTACAGGGATTTTCTTCTCTAGTCTTTTATTTATATTTTCGTGCATTAAAAAAAGCAATTGACTTCCTCACCTAAACGTAAAGTCCAGAAGTAAAGCTGATTTCAGGGTAGAGTCAAACAATACCATCAAGGACTTGGTTTCTCCCTTTCTCTTCAACCTGATTCCTACCTCGTTGCCTTTACCCTCAGGCTTTACATGGTGGGTGCTTGGTGGCTCCAACCTCTCTCTTCATGGCCTCAAATGGCTTCAGCATTTCCAGCATCACCTCCTTATATTATGCCATACCAAGAAAAAAGAAGACTCTCTTTTTTTATTTATATATATATATTCTTTTTTCTAATCCTCACCTGAGGATATGTTTTTCTTAATTTTAGAGAAAAAGATAGAGACAGAGAAAGAGAGAGAGAAACATTATCAGTTGCCTCCCATACGTGCTCTGACCACAGACTGAACTCACAACCTAGGTATGTGCCCTGACCAGGAATTGAACCTGCAACCTTTGGTGTATAGGATGATGTTCCAACCAACAGAGTCACCTGGCCAGGGCAAAAAGAATCTCTTCTGGTATCTGCTACAAGAGAACTTGGTATAACTGAGGATGTCAGTCTCCAATAATCACATGATTAAAAAGGGTGGAAGAACAGGACATGCATATACAGACAGAGAGAGAGAATAAAGCACAAGTATGGTAATAAATAAATAAATAAATAAATAAATAAATAAATCTAGGTGTGGAAGGTATTTAGGTGTTCAGTTCAGTGCATGATGTTTTTCAACAGTTCTATACATCTATAATTTTTATGATTAAAAAGTTGATAGAAAAGAAGGTATGGAGGTCATTAGTGGTACCCACCAAGTATTCAGTTCTCAGCCTTTCAGACACATAATGAGTTTACTCTCCCTCTCTTCTTTAAATTTTGATGTGGATAAGTGAGATGTCCACATCAAAGTAAGGCCTTGGTCTGTGAGATGTGACTGGTGTCACTTCTGGAAGAAGCTCTATAGGTCCATTTATTGCAGTGATCAAGGAAGCATATAATGAGATGAAGCCTCTCTTAACCTGGATCTCTGAGAGACTGTACAGAAACAACCCCAGGCAAACTACAGTGGGTACATCTAAGCAGGAAATAAAACTTTCTTGTTACCCATCTCTAAGATTTTAGGGCTGTTTTTTATAGCAGCAACACTTAGATCATCCTGACCAATATAAAATTGATGCTATGCAAGAAAAACAATACTACTCCATTCATAAAGTTTTAACTCCTAGATCATTCCTAAATAGGAGATTTCAAGCACATACTCAGAGTAGGCTTAAAATACTGATTTTGTTTTTATTTAAAAGGACCAGTTAGATCACAGCCCAATACCAAACACAATGTGTTCACTCTTTTAAGATATCTATGCTGTTAAATAACATTGGGAAGATAACCCCAAATGCTGTATTTCCTTTCTTTTTTTTGTCCTCCAAGGATGCATTCCAAATGGTGTCAGAGCAGTAGACAAGAACTTTTGTACAGTGCTAGAGTCTGTCCCATTAGCTGATTGCTTGTGGATATAAGCATCCAGCAGCACATTGTAAGGCAGATCACTGCTCATTATATCTAACTGTAAGACAAAGAAAAGCGACAAATGTACCTGGCCCTTGGAAAGTTTCCAAGAAGTTGTAATAGTATGGTGGAATGAGAATGAATTCACCAGCAATATCAATCAAAGGAGTAAATGACTTATCTTTACTACTTATAGGAAGTCTTTCTAAACTACTCAAAATCCATTGCACCTACTCCACAAGCATTGCCTGTGTGTCAAGTGGCACTTGGTAGGTCAGTATTGGATTTTTAAAAGTAACTGAAGTGACCTCTCCAAAGAGAAATCATTTAAAAGTGAAGAAGTCACCTGGAGTCCAAATTCAATGTGGAAAAGATTCTCTGAGAACAGAGAAAAATAGGTAAATGGCCTAATGGATAGGCCTGTATTTTTTGGCAGGAAAGGATCACAGAATTTCTGGTGAATGCCAGGTCCATGTTGACTGCAGCATGGGAGTGGCTCACACCAACCTTTGAGGCCCCACCCTCTATGTTACCTCTCAATAATTCCTTCAGCAGGTGTCTGAAACTGTCGTATTTTTCTCCATTGACTTAGCAGCCATGTGGTCTTGGGTAAGTTATCTAAAATCTCTGAGCTTCAGTTTCCCCATATATAAATTGGAATAAGGCTATTGTAAAGGTTAAACAAAATAAAAATATAAAGTGCTTAGCAAGGCCTGGCACATAGTGAAAGCTCAGTAAACGTTTAGTGGCTATAATTATAACCTTTGTGTCATTCTTGGACATCTTGTGTGTCTTTCTGTGTGCTGGCTAGCCTTTTCCTTTCTCACTCTTCCATGTTTCAAGTCACTCTTGTCTTTACTGTTTAACTCAAGGATAGTGGACTATGTGCCAGGTACTTTCCTCTAGGTTGGTGACAAAGATGGATGAGGCAGATTTCCTTGTCCTCAGTAGACAAAACACAGAACATAATGTATCAGATTGTAGGTGATGGCACCATGGAGGAGGGACACAAGAGCTGGTCTAGGTTCTGGCTCTCCTACCCTACAGAGCTGATATTTGAATGGAATTCTCTCCACAGGCCTAGCTCCACCCCTAGCAGGACCTGCAAACACCACTCTATCCGCAGTTGTTATGAAAAAAGCAAAACTCCTCACCCAGCTTTTAGGGCTATGGAAACTGGCTTGAAGAGAAAACTTTGGGATGCACAGGTAAACACTAGACGCCAGGGCATTGGGCCTGGGGCTTGAGGTACCAGTAGGCATGGCTTTCTGGCTTATGTATTGGACATATTCATAACAAAAAACATAAAAGATAGAACTTCTATTCCAAAAACATTAAGAAAACAATTCTAATTGCTGTCTATCCTTCTTTCTGCAGTTTCTGCAATAGACATTTCTCATTGCATACTTGTGTAATAAAGCTTCACTGGACAG
>VMDR010036722.1:0-10424 GCA_007922815.1 Macrotus californicus | reverse complement strand
TTTTTTCACATGAGCATTACTTTTTATGGGCATTTCCATAGATTCAGGCTAATAGTGCAGCTTCCTTTTCCTTATAAAGAGGCTTGGGGAGGCTTTCTGGATTCAGTGGAATATTTCTAGGCAGGGTCTGCATTTAAAATTAGGATCTGAACATGGGATTCTAAGCTGATGAGGTGTGGCCCTCTGAGGGAGAGGTCTGGGTGCTTTCCTGCTCACTGACCCAGGACCAACTTTCCCCCAGAATGGCCTCCAACTGACTCTCATGTGGAGGAGAGAAAAGCCAGGCAGGGGGGATCTGTCCTTCCCTTCTCAGAGCTGTGACAGAAGAAATCATTGGAAATCAACAATTAAGTGACTGGTCCATGGTCAGAAACAAGGAGTCCAGGCCGGCTCAGAGAACAGAAGCAGTAAAACAATAACCACATAAGAACAAGATAGAGCCCTGGCTGGTGTGGCTCAGTGTATTGAGTGCCGGCCTGCGAAGCGTTTCTCCCTCTCTTTCTCCTTCCCTTCCCCTAAATAAATAAATAAATAAATAAATAAATAAACAAAATCTTTTTTTAAAAAAAGAACAAGATAGAATAATTCAGTGGTTAAGTGCACAGGTACTGAAATCAGGGTACTGGGGTTCAAGCTCCAGCCTGCCCTTTATGTACTGAGTTTCCTAACCTCTCTGAGTCTTAATTTCCCATCTGAATAGACACATGGTAATAACAGTACCTCCCTCATAATATTGCTTTGAGGACTAAATGTGATAATAGCTATAAAATGATTTGATTCTAGCTCATGTGTGACAAATGCTTCTATATCAGTAAAATAAAACTCACCAACCTGGAGGAGAGACATGCAGTGAAGGGACAGGGCCTGGGGCAGTAGCATGGAAGAGGACATAGGATACATATAGGCTGCGTCTCATACCGCCTTGTTCTCTACCTTCACCTGTCACAAAAGTAACTTGTGCTCTTCTGGCTGGGCAGGCACACCAAAATGTAATAAAAATAAGAAATTTGGAGACTCCTCAGAAAGCAAAGAACAGCTGTGCCTCTCTCCTCTGCTCAGCTTATTTTTCTTTCCTGTGAAGGCCATGTTAGCTACTGAGATTAAAAAAACCCCTCTATCTCCCCTCTCCTCCCCCAAAACCCTCTCTCCAGTGAACCAAGAGATTTAGTGGCAGCAGTACCAGTGACAGCATATCTGGCTGTCTGGCTCCTGTGTGCTGGTGCCTCTCCACCCCCGCCCATCCCCATCCTAGCTCTGGCTTCCCAGTCAGACTTCTCTGCATAGCAGCAGAGGGTGTGCTCAGCAGCTCTGCCCAATGACAGATGGACCTGCAGCAGCCCCCGATGAGGAGGCCAAGTTGTGATTCAGACTTCAGAGCACATTCGGAGGGTATTGCTTCTCGGCTGACAGTAACAGCATCAGATTTTGGATTTTGTCAGTGATGGGCACTCTGAGGTCACTTTGCAGATTAGTAAAATTCTCTTGTCTATGTAACTGTCTTCCTGACTACCCTATATATTTACCCTATTCTCCCGTCTCATCCATCTCCTTATTTGGTCTTATAAATAACTGCAGATTTCAATGTATTTGGACATAAAGTCCTCTCTCTAAGATGAGGACAATAAAGCTTAATTGTGAATTCCTTTGGGAAGGTTCTATTTAATAATAGATGAGGCTACTCAAAGGAAGCACCTTAGCGTGGGGCAGCAGCTAGCCTATACATTCTATAGACATTTCATTCATACCTCAGTTTCCTAGATTCAGGGGCAATCAGACATTATTTCCAGAGCCTGGGATCCTGAACCAGGATCATGGCTGGTGCCTCTCATTGCCCTACTACATCCAGGTGATCTTATCTACATGCATATCGATTTTGCAAAGCACATAGACCTGTTGCCGATTGCAGTCAAGGTATTTACAATGTAAGAACTAGACCAGAGCACTAGGTTCTTGGCAGGAGTACCCCAGAGACTGCTGTGAGTGCGTATAGAGAGAAGCAAGCTGGAGCCTTTGAACCTCCCACCCCAATTTAACACTGCTTTATGAGTTTTGTATATTTGGTTTTGTGCTGGATATTCTTTGTTTGTCTGTTAAAATGTATTCTCTGCCCTCCTCCATCTTGCTCTTTGCCTCCAGGAAGTTGACTTCTGTGGACTGTGTCTTTTGGCTTCCCTTGCCCTCTAGCTTTCCTCTGGGTTCAGGAGATTGAGGCCAGGAGGGAGAAGCAGAAGTGTTTATCCCCCTGATTCCTTCCTTTCTAGGTTGTGGTTTGGTAATGGTTACAGTCCTTTGTCAAAGCCCACAGCTTCCATCTGATGCTCTCCTCTTATTGCCATAGTTCTTGCCTGCTTCTGGTAACTGTTGTACCCACTCTCTTGCCCCTTTAGGCCTAGAGGTGGCCATGCCATCCCACTGTGGCTAGCCCTGTGGCACTTTTACTTGCTTCACAGGTTTCCCTTTACCCTACCCAATATTTTTGAATAGTCCTTTCATTAACTCCTCTTCACTCACTCTTTCTTGGGTTTCCCATCGGTGGTTGAATCTTCCATACTAGGACTGTGATTGATCCAGTGTTCTGTTGTACGATTTTGTTTAGTTAATGGAGTCTACCGCTAAATGAAACTGCAACACTAGATCAATCAGAAGCATTATAAAAACAAATGCACGTACTTTGTGAGTGCAGATACCCAAGAAGGCTGAAAAAACCATTAACTTAGATGATTTTTAGCATAACTTTAAAAGTTTTTATTGAGGGATACATTAAATTCAGTACTAAATTTAGTTACTAAATAGAGGCTAAAATGTTTGGAATCAGATAGACTTGAATCCAGACTCTGACACTAACTGTGTGATTTTGAGTAAGTTTTTTAACCTCTCTAAGCCTCAGTTTTCTCCTTTGTAAAATAAAGTACAGTTGACCAACAACATGAGTTTGAACTGCATGCATCCCCTTATACACAAATTATTTTCAATAAATACTACAAATGTAATTTCCTTATGATTTTCTTAATAACATTTTCTTTTCTCTAATTTGCTTGATTGTAAGAATGTAGTATACACTGTCTAAACAGAGCGTCTCTGTTTCCAACCGAGAACGAGCTGTCCACCTGTCAGTGCGCTCAGCGACTTGGCGCCTGGCGCCCACGGTAGCTGGGTCAGCGTATTCCACGCCATCTCGAAACAACCTGGCTACTGGAATCCCCAGTAGTAAAGTGGAATACTCAAGGCTGGCTCTCCAGCACGGATGACGGTTACACTGACCTTCAGTTTAAGAAAAGTCCTCCTAAGATCCCACATAAGGCCATTGTGCTTGCTACAGTGCTGGTTTTGATTGGCACCTTTCTCAATACCATAGGCTCCCTCCTGCTGATGGGCTGTATCAGCCAGGGGGGCGGGGAACCGGGGCAGACAGCGTCCCAGTGTCCCGCCGGGATTTTCCCACCTTCGCATCGCCTGCTATGCGTCCAAAGGCTACCTGGGTTATTCCGGCGGTGACATTCCAGACTTTGACGACTAGCACCCACCTCAGCCCTAAGGAGCAGTCAGATGGGACTGAGCTCAGCTTTAAGATACTGAGCAGAAACTCTGGCTAAGGGCTAAGGAATCCTGCAGTTTTTGCAGCCGTTTAACAAAACAGTGGCCAGGTTTTATGGGTCCATCCTCCTAAAGACGTTAACTGAGCTTACAATTAGCTAATTAGAGCATGCTCTATTTTTCACCTCCTGGCCCTGACTAAAAGCTGACAAACTTTCCTAGGTGAACCTGTATCGTGGAAGAATAGCAATGTTAATTGGGAAAAGTGAGTGGTCTATTCTGTAGTGGATAGTGTCACTGCTGCCATCCTTTTTAGAGTTGAGCATTTTCAAAAATAGCCTGTATTGTCAGTTTGTTCTTGTGGCAAATGGAAGAATTCAGTATGTCAAATTTATTGTTACTAAGTAATTTATTTTGAAAATATCCAAGTATCTTATCCTCTGTGCTCTAACTTTGCATTCTAGTGAAAGACCTTGGCAGAATCAAATATTAGTGTAAATGCATCTGTAATATTTTTTACATGCTTTCTTATTAAGAGCAACCAGGAATTTTTTAAACTTCAGAGCAAGTTTTGAAAATGTAAACACTTTCTGTATTCACCACTCCTCAGCCAGTTCTGATCTGCCTCACCGATAGGTTGGGTACCATATAATTTGGATAATTCTATCCTTTATAGATTAAGATGTTCTGCTGAGTGAAAAAGGGATTAAGCAACAAAAAAAAAACCCAAAAAACAAAAAACCCTCATAGACACAGACAATAGTATGGTGATTGCCAGAGGGAAGGGGAGTTACAGGTGGTAGAAAAGGGTTTAGGGGGATAAAGGGTAATAGAAGGAGACTTGACTTGGGTTAGTGAACACAATATACAGATGATGTACTATAGGACTGTGCACCTGAAACCTATATAAATTTGTTAACCAATGTCACCCACAATAAATTCAATAGAAGCTAAAATATTTTTTAAAAAGGTTCTGTATATCATGCCTTTAAGGACTGGACTTTTGACTGTTTTCTAAGGGAAAAATGTAGATACATGGTTGTTACTTAGAGTTTATAATCCCATTGTTAACACTTTGTGTTATGATGTCATTCTGCTGAAGATTACAAGATTTGGTTCAGACCCCAGGGATTAGACTGCCTTAGTTTAATTATGTTTCCTAGCTTGCAAAAAGTGACTTATGTTCAAAAGAAATTAAAATGTCCAAACAAAAAAGGATATGTTATATAATACATGTAACATACAAAATATGGGTTATTAACTGTTTTTTATACTTTTTTATAGATGTTTGAATATAGTTGTCTCCATTTTCCCACCACTACTTTCCCTCACCCTTTCCCATGCCCACCTCCCACCCTCAATCCCACCTCCCCGCTTGGCTCTGTCTTGGGTCCCTCATTCATGTTCATTTATGTTCCTTTCCCTTCTTTCTCACGTTACTTCCCTCACCCCTCCCCTCTGGTTACTGTCAGTTTGTTGTCGATTTCTATGTCTCTGGCTATATTTTGCTTGCCAGTTTGTTTTGTCGATTAGGTTTCCACTTAAAGGTGAGATCATATGGTATTTGTCTTTCACCACCTGGCTTACTTCACTTAGCATAATGCTCTCCAGTTCCATCCATGTTGTTGCGAAGGGTGGGAGCTCCTTCTTTCTTTCTACTGCATAATATTCCATTGTGTAAATGTACCATAGTTTTTTGATTCAATAATTTACTGATGGGCCCCTAGGCTGCTTCCAGCAATTGGCTATTATAAATTGTGCTGCTATGAACATTGGGATGCAGAGGTTCTTTTGAATTAGTGTTGCAGGATTCTTACAGTATAAACCCAGCAGTGGAATTGCTGTGTCAAAAGGCAGTTCCATTTTTAGTTTCTTCAGGAAATTCCATACTGTTTTCTACAGAGGCTGTACCAGTCTGCAATCCCACCAACAGTGCACTAGGGTTCCCCTTTCTCCACAACCTTGCCAGCACTTATTGTTTGTTGATTTGTTTATGATGGCCACTCTGTCTGGTGGCAAGTGGTATCTCATTGTGGTTTTAATTTGCATCTCTCTGATTACTAGTGATTCTGAGCATCTTTTCATATGTCTCTGGGCCCTTTGTATATCCTCCTTGGAGAAACGTCTGTTCAGGCCCTTTGCCCATTTTTTAATTGGATTGTTTGTCCTCCTGGTGTGGAGTCATGTGAGTTCTTTATATATTTTGGAGATCAAACCCTTGTCTGAGATATCATTGGCAAATATATTTTCCCATACAGTTGGCTCCCTTTTCATTTTGTTGATGTTTTCTTTAGCCATGCAGAAGCTTTTGATTTTGATGAAGTCCTATTTGTTTATTCTTTCCTTTGTGTTCCTTGCACTAGGGGACATATTGGTGAAAATATTGCTGCATGGAATATCTGAGATTTTCCTGCCTATGTTCTCCTCTAGGATTTTTATGGTATTATGACTTATATTTAAGTCTTTTATCCATCTTGAGTTTATTTTTGTGTATGGTGTAAGTTGGTGGTCAAGTTTCATTTTTATGCATGTAGCTGTCCAGATCTCCCAACACCATTTGTTGAAGAGGCTATTTTGATTCCATTTTATGTTTCTGCTCCCTTTGTCAAATATTAATTGACCATAGATACTTGGGTTTATTTCTGGGCTCTCTATTCTGTTCCATTGATCTATGTGTCCATTCTTATGCCAGTACCAGACTGTTTTGATTACCGTGGCCTTGTAATATAGTTTGATGTCAGGTATTATGATCATTCCTACTTTGTTTTTCTTTCTCAAATTGCTGCAGCTATTCAGGGTCATATATGGTTCCATATAAATTTTTGAAGTGTTTGTTCTATATCCGTGAAATATGTCATTGGTATTTTAATAGGGATTGCATTGAATCTATAAATTGCTTTGGATAGTATAGGTTATTAACTGTTTATATTAAGGCTTCTGATCAATAGCACGCTGTTAGTAGTTAAGCTTTTACGGAGTCAAAAGTTATACATGAATTTTCAACTGCACAGGTGGTTGGTGCCTCTAACCCTGCATTGTTTAAGGATAAACTGTAATAACATTCCCTACCTTATGGAACTATTATTATGTTTAATAGTTTTTTATCCTCACTTGATGACATGCTTATTGATTTTAGAGAGAGGGGAAGGGTTAGAGAGTGGCAAGGGGTGTTGAGAGAGAAACATTGATGTGAGAAAGAAGCATCAATTGGTTGTCTCCCATATACCCAATGGGGGATCAAACCTGCAACTGAGGCATGTGCCCCGACCAGGAGTCAAACCCAAGACCTTTTGGTTTACTAGGATGGCACTCCAAATGAGCCACACTGGTCTGGGCCCTCATGGAATTATTGTGAGAATTGAATGAAATTATGCTTCAAGAAAGGTAAAATTTTAACTGAAATGCAAAAAAGATTTGTGCAGTGTATGAAAAAGGTGCTGTGACTGATTGAACATGTCAAAAGTGGTTTGCAAAGTTTCATGCTGGAGATTTCTTGCTGGATGATGCTCCATGATTGGGTAGACCTGTTGAAGTTGATAGTGATTAATTTGACACATTAACTGAGAACAATTAACATTATGTCACACAGGAGATATCCGGCATACTCAAATTATCCAAATCAATATTAATGCTATTGGTGAAAATTAAAAATTGTCTTTTATTTTACAGAAAGCTACATGGATTTTTTGGTGAATTCGATATATTAAATGGTAACCCCTAGGTGATTTTTAACTGTATTAAATAAATGTTTACATCAGTTTCACAGGTCACTTGTCATTGATGTCTGGCCTCTACTTGAATTGTATCTGTTTAGCAGTCTGGCACAAAATGGGCACTCAGTAATGTTAGTCCTGTGTTTTGTTGTGTGGTGGATATAGCTTTTTTAAAAATCAGTCTTTGTGAACATGTATCTGTGTGGGTGTGTACCTCAAGGCACATCTATGCTTGAGAGCAATGTTAAAATCCCTCAACTATCTATTTGCAGCTTATTAGAGAGAAGACATTAATTGCTTCTTTAGTATTCCCTTCTTACTTCAAGTGTTCCTCCTCATTTCCTTTTTTCCCCCAAGAGTGACATATTTGGTTGTCTAAGTTTTAATCATTTAGGTTGTTTCCACATTGAATGCCTGATAGGACAGAAGCAAGCAAACTCCAGCAAAACTTTTCTTCGTCAACATAAGGGGTCCTGTTTGTACTGTTCCCCTCACCCTCCCTATTAGGAAGACTTGTGATATTTGTTCATATTCTTTTCTAAGGTAAATAGGAACCCCATTTACTTGCTTTCTTCTGATCAAAGATGAGATTGGAAATCAACTTGATAGTTCACTGCATTAGGAACAATGGCATAGTTCAAAAAGCTGGAACTAAGTCCAAGACAAAGGATTTGTGATGGGGAATGCATGATACTGAGCAGAAGCATCTTGGAAGGAGAAACTAGACATTTTCTAAATCAAAGAGAAGAGAGTGTTTATAGGACACATGTAATATGAACTGTTAAGAGTTCTTAATTGCTCTGGATGGCTATTATCCATTTTCTGAAGACGCATGGAGATAAGGCCTCGTAATAAGGGATAGCAAATAGGTTCCATCTTATGTGCCAGCTGTGTTTGGTTATGGTAGTAATTGACTGAAACAGCATTTCTCAGAGTGTGGTCCCCCAACCAGCAACACTAGTATTACCTGGTAAAATGTTAGATATGCCAATTGTTAGTCCTTACTTCAGACCTTTACATCAGAAACTCTGAAGATAATCTCTATTTTAAAAAGTCCTCTGGGTGATTCTGAAGCACACCAATGTTTGGAACAACTGGCATAGAGTACCGTGTTAAGTAGGATTCTAATTGGAGCTCATTAGAGAAAAAGACGTAGCAATCCATTAGTGTTGTCCACCATGAACATGGGAGGGGGGAGTGGCAGTTAGTAGGCCATGTATTTGTGATCTCACTTGTAAACAGAATTGATAAATATAATGCAAAGGAGTGATTTCAAGAAGCACTCCAGGAAACTTCCAGATCATCAGCCCCATAATCTGGTTTTGTCTGACTCCAGTGTGGACACTGGGTGTGAGGGAATCACTGGGAGGCAGAGGGAGAAGTGTGGATGACCTACATGAGGGCTCGTGGTGGTCACAACCAGGACATTTATAGAGAGAACAAATCAAGTTAAGAAATTCTAAAAAAGTGGACTTGACAGAACTTGGTGATTGGATTTGGAGAACAAGAGAAACATTAAGGACAGTGCCTGGATTTCTTGTTTGAGAAACTGGGTGGATGGTGATGCCAGCTACCAAGGTGGGAGACAAAAGAGAGCAGATATAGGGGAAAGAGCTGAACCTGGACACATGGAATTTCAGATGTCTGTGGCCTGTCCAAACTGAGATGTCCAAGAAACAGTTGGATGAAAGGGCTCTAGCTCAGAAGCCCCAACTAGGTGAGAAATATAATGTTTGGATATTATTCTCTTAGACAAGAAAGTCCTGAAATAGATAAAAATTATGCAGAGAGAGTGGAGAAGGGCTCAGGACAGAAACTTGAGAAAAAAGTTTTAAGGGCTAAGCCCAGAAAAAGAAACTACAAAAGATATTAAGAAAGATATTAACCAGTTTTAAGAAGCAATTCTGACCTAAACAGCTACTTGCAAAAAAAATGAAACTCGACCACCAACTTACACCATACACAAAAATAAATTCAAGGTGGATAAAAGACTTAAATATACGTCATGACACCATAAAAGTCCTGGAGGAAAACATCGGTAGGAAAATCTCAGATATTCCATGCAGCAACATCTTCAATGATGTGTCCCCTAAAGCAAGGGACATAAAGGAAAGAATAAACAAATGGGACCTCATCAAATTAAAAAGCTTCTGTATGGCTAAAGGAAACAGCATTAAAATGAACAGAGAACCAACTACATGGGAAAACATATTTGCCAATGATGACTGAGACAAGGGTTTGATCTCCAAAATATATAAAGAACTCATATGACTCCACTCTAGGAAGACAAAAAATCCAATTAAAAAATGGGCAAAAGACTTGAATAGACATTTCTCCAAGGAGGATATACAGAGGGCCCAGAGGCATATGAAAAGATGCTCCTCATCACTAGCCATCAGAGAGATGCAAATTAAAACCACTATGAGATACCATTTCACACCGGTCAGAATGACCATCATAAACAAATCAACAGACAAGTGTTGGAGAGGATGTGGAGAAAAGGAAACCCTAATGCACTGTTGGTGGGATTGTAGACTGGTGCAGCCACTGTGGAAAACAGTATGGAATTTCCTCAGAAAACTAAAAGTGGAACTGCCTTTCACCCAGCAATTCCACTGCTGGAATTATAGTCTAAGAGCCCTGAAACACCAATCCAAAAGAACCTATGCACCCCAATGTTCATAGCAGCACAATTTACAATAGCCAATTGCTGGAAGCAACCTAAGTGCCCATCAGTAAATTATTGGATCAAAAAACTATGGTACATTTACACAATGGAATACTGCGCAGCAGAGAGAAGGAAGGAGGTCCTACCCTTTGCAACAGCATGAATGGAACTAGAGAGCATTGTGCTAAGTGAAATAAGCCAGGCGGTGAGGGAGAAATACCATATGATGTCACCTTTAACTGGAACATATTCAACAAAAGAAAACAGCAAACAATATACAACCAGAGACATTGAAATTAAGAACAATCTAAAATGGCCAAAGGGGAGGGAGGAGGGAACGGGGGCGGGGGGAAGGTTTCCAGGAAACACTATAAAGGACACATGGATATAACCAAGGGGGAGGGTGGGAGCAAGAGAGGGAGCTGGGATTGGCTAGGGTGGGGGTGGGGGAGTGGTGGGGGGAAAATGCAGACAACTGTAAATGAACAACAATAAAGTAATAAAATCTT
>VMDR010036721.1:0-10423 GCA_007922815.1 Macrotus californicus | reverse complement strand
GACACACTTATCTCTTCTGATATCATAATGTATACATGGAACTATAGATATAGACATAAAATATTTAATTAAAGTATTAAAATATAGGTTTTTAAAAATTATGATATGTAATACAGAAATAATTCAAAACCAAATCTCTAAAATTTTCCAACAATGTACTTACATTCTATTTCTATGTTTCAATCTTACTATCATAACATTTCTTTGCATTAAATTTCTCCTCAAATTTCCCCACAAGGTAATCCAAATAATTTGTGTGAGTAAAAATATAACATACCCTATTCTATTAGCCTTTTATAGTTCTGCAGGGTTCAGCAATAGGCTCTATGGAAATTTAGAGAAGAATTAACCTTCCTTCTACAGCCTCTCCCAATTTTGCACTCAAGCTGGTTGATCCCCAGAAAATGGCTCAGCTGTTAGCTGGTGGCTTATGCCATTTTTAGAAGTATATTCACAGAGCTGATTCTTGCTCAGGACAACTTCATGCTGCCTGTGGTTCATAACATATTACTTTTTGGATTTTCCTAAGTTTATACACTGTCATCAGAATCTCTTTTGGACCCAGATAACCCACTGTGAAATTTATAAGAAAACAAGAGCTAGTTTCAAACACAAGGTGTTCTGAACATAATATCTGGGGTTTTGAATCTACAATGGTGATATGTATTTTATAATTGTTTTAAAGCACTGTTGGTCACACTCCCTAATTGTTCCACATAATTGTCAGACTGTCAAAGTAAGGCTTCATTTTGAGATAAAATCTAAAATACCTAACTGATATTTTTCTCTACAAGTCAGAGACACACCTGACTACAGTATGTAAAGGGAACCGACCCAGGACAATTCCAAAAACAGGAGACAGGACAAGCTTATACATAGATAGATAGAGATAGAGCTTGAGAGAGACATAGAGATAAAGATAGATAGAGATAGATTTAGAGATGAGGGAGAGAGAGAGAGTTAGAGTTAGAGATAGAGATAGAGATAGAGATAGAGATAGAGATAGAGATGAGACAGAGAGAGATATGGATAGAAACAGAGACAGACAGACAGATGGACAGAGATCAGATGGGTATTACCTTAGCACTACATGGCAAATACATATGATAATTACCACTGACTTATTTTACAAAATAGAAAAATAATACTATAATATTCCCAATAATTTAGCAAACAAGCATGTTGCTTTCAACCATAGACATTAAGGGTCTTTTGAATTTAGAAAAATACAACTGCCATGATGATAATAATAATAATAGTATTTAAAGTGAAATAACTAAAAAAGAAATGCCAACACGGAATAGTTCCCACATGGTGGGTTACACATTGTGTTTCATGTAACTGCAGATCAAGTAATACAGATGATTAGCTCTGGCTGCTGTGGCTCAGTGGATTGAGCACCGACCTGAGAGCCAAAGGGTCGCCGGTCAATTCCTGGTTGGGGCACATGCATAGGTTGTGGGCCAGGTCCCCAGTAGGGGCGTGTAAGAGGCAACCACACGTTGATGTTGCTATCCCTCTCTCTCCCTTCCCCTCTCTAAAAATAAATAAATAAAATCTTAAGAAATTAATATGGATGACTAACAGAAAATAGAAAAAATAATAAAGATGTGAGATTAATTATGTATATTTATATGAATGGGGAGAGGATATAGAGAACTAGGAATAATATCTTTGGTCACATTTACCTTTTTTTAATTGTGAAAGATTTTAGTTTAGTCTAATTTTTTTCTAGAAAATTCACCATTGTTTTATGTTAAAATTAAATTATATTAGATTACTACATTATATCTCAATATAGTGTATATATATAATATATATGCACACCATATATATTAGATTACTTTTTTAGATCAATATGTTCCTGACAATGTTAAATTAGATGCTTTTTTAATGCACCTTTCCCACACATACACTAATAACAGTAATTCCTATCAAAGTTATGAGTAATACATTACTCTAAATGTATAAAATATCTTAGCGGGGCAGTTAAAACATTTTTAGTCTTGGCAACATAAGTATAGATTCAAAAAACAGGAAATAATTTCTCAGGTGAATGAGAAGCTAACAATCTGCACTGGGGCGAATGTTTTAATTAAAGGCTTTAACCCTAATCCCAGGGGCTGCTTTAGATAGTCCTAACCAAGAAAACAAAAACAGAACAAAACAGCAACACATGCATGTATTCATAAGACAAGCATATTTTGTTTTCAGTACCAAATCCCTATTAGTTTACTAATGCATAACTTCAGTGTAATTCCATACGCTACAGGTCTATTTCCCTGTTGACACTGGCTACAGAAATTCACACTTTGAGCTGTTTAGAAGCAGTAATGAAAAAGCTGGGCTATATACAGCGCTTTGACAAGTAGAAGGGAAAAAAATAACCCAATAAAAGTTATCTTCCTCAATTATTAAGTTAAATTTTATGCTGTCATTTGAAATTAGATCTGAATAGGTTTCTCCATTTTAATGATAATGTGAAAACTTGAAGATTATACTATTAAAATATTTCAATTTTATGTTATCTTATAGGCCAAACCAATAATAGCACCTTTAAGTAACAGGTCCATTTGGCAAACACAATTTGCAGCTTTGGATGTCTGTATAAAACAAAAAGGTAAGTAAAACAGTCTGGGAAACGAGAGCCAGAACCGAGAGAGTTTAAATAGGTCATATAAGATACTATATATAGGAAACTAAAAATAACAAGCAGAAGTTGCTTTGTTGCAGCTAAACTTTACTGGAAAATGTGCCCAGTGTTGCTCAGTCTTTTAATATAGTGAGAGAAAATTTAAACATCTGGATTTATACAATCTGTTGATTTTTAAATAATGTAAGTTGTTCACATAAAGTTAAAAGTAACAGACATAAAAAAACAAACATGCAAGTAACCTTCAAGGTCATTTTTTGACCTTCAAGCTGGCAGTGTACAGTATACTATTTAACTTACAAAGTTCACCTTTGGCTTATGCATGTGATATATGCATATAACAATGATTTTCACTATTCTGCAGCTAATATTTTCTAAATTCCAGCTTGAATTCTCTAATTTTCACTGTACACACGGCATTTGGATCATAGTATAAAAATATCTTCCTTGATAAACTATCTAAAACTCAGCCCTTTAGTAATTTCACACCTCTAGTACCTATTAAGTTGCTATTGCTTTTCCCCAAGTGAACTAAATCAAACTTGTGAAATTTGGTCTACCATTTGACAAAACAAGTGTCTGCTTATAAGCCATGCCCTTTGAAAAATGGTGGGATGTTTGCTGCATTTGCTGTTTTTCTACTTCTCATGTTTGCATTCAAGGGGATTAGAAGTGGCTGCATTTGGTTTTCTCAACCACAGTGCCATAAACATAAAGGCAGTTAATTTTCTCACGTGAGAAAAAGCCAAAAGATGTAGAGTCAGAGTTTGCTCAGAAAATCACCAGAGACCTAGGCTATATCAAATTTCAAGCTTTAGTATCCTTAATTTGTTAGAGTTATGACCACAACACAGTGACTACCTCTCAGGTATGAAGCAAAGATGTTAGGAAGTAAGATGGGGAGTCTAGGGAAGGGCACAAGGTTCCTGGCAAACATTGCCAGACTCTCTTTTAGTTAGGAAATCAATCGTTTTACTGGGACCCCTACGCACTGTATGTCCCCTCATCTCTGGTCAGCTACACTGTGTCATAGGACCAAACTAGGTGTATCAGTCTGGGAAGGGGGCATTTTTTAACTGGGTACATTGCTGCCCCAAACAAGACAGAATTCTGTAGCAAGAGAGAACGTATCCTTGTCGGGCATCTACCGACATCCCTGCCATGCTGATTTCACTCCCACACCTGGAATGCGGGGCTGAGTTCCACACAAGAAGCCATCGAAGAGCTCTCATTAGTCACACTAACATGTTGTTGCTGCTGTTGCTTCTTTCTCCTTCTTCTCCTCTCACTTCCTCTTTTTTTAAATCTTATAATCCACCCTTATGAAATTACTCATTAGAGAAAAACAGAAACAAAGGTGGTAAAGCACACTGCTTCTATTGGCAAACTACCAGCATGAGCTACTCTATGATGATTCAGAAAGATGGGCAGGGGACAGTGCCTACCTAAGCTGTACTGCATTATTAATCCGTCTCTGAAACTGTAATTACCTTCTCATTCTGTCTCTCCGAGCTCGCACACAACTGCACTTAGCCCTCTCCTCTGTGGATAAACTAGGGATCATTTCATACTGTGGCGTACGGTCTGTTACTACACTGGATTCCACATTTAAAATTCCTTTAACTTGTAAACACATCTGAAGTTTATAATATATGTGAGGTAGGCACTATCTACGTAACCCTTTGTATGGACCACAGCTTCTATGGGCATTCTCCAGAACCTCAGTTTACAAGCTCAATTATCAAATTAATTTAGAATGTTTCTGGATTCTATTTTCTGCAAGAGGGAACAAGTTGTGGAATTCAGATATTTTCCTTTAATTATTTTATAACGAAAGTCATACATAACATAAAATCAGCCGCTGTTTATAAAACAGTAAGCTTTTACATTTTTAAACAATAATAACTATTTTATAATAATAAAGCATAATAAAGATATATTATGAAGGAGAGCTAAAAAATGCAAAAACTCAGAACTATAACAAATTATGTGAGGACAGGGGTTCTAGATGAAATATTTCACAGTGACATATTTTCCTTTCTCCTATAATTTCATTCATAATATTATCAACCCCCTCAGTTCAGTCAGTGCTAACCTAAAATATATATTTTCCAGTGAATTATTTCTAGCTACCAAATGTTATTTCCCATGGAATTTCTAATAAAAATGCCTGGAATGCATTATCTGACATTTTAGTGGATCAGTAAGTAGCTTGTCGATTGTGATTCTAAAAATCTTTACATGGTATGGATTTCTGCTTTCTGTTCTAAACTCTTGACTTTTTACAGAATAATTTACATCTCAATGCAGCTATTTAGCAAGGGATGTCTAAAAAATCAAGTTCAATTATAAATAACAATTTCAGTTACACATGTACACTGCATTATGAAAAACTAGCAATTGAATAGTTCTGCACTTAATATTGATAAATAATGTCTCAGACTTGCTTAAGTCAGCAATGCCTATGCTGAGGGAAAAAAGAGCTGACTATATAAGCTTGAAAATCCTCTCTCTTAATCACACTAAGCCTTATTAATATAAGGATAAAGAATTTAGCAAAGCTTGGCCAGTTTTCCCCCCTAAAAGGTTAAGATTAATTTTTTTAAGCAAATGCTTTGTTGTGTGCTTGGTAGACGCCTTTTGCAAAAACCCATGGATCCTTTGATTTTGCATCATCTCTTTATTATGACAGACATTCAGCTTACTACTAACTAAAGCATTCAACACTAAAACCACAGAGAAGCCATATATTATTTACATTGTTAAAATGCAAATGGTACTGTTTTCTTTTCATGGGTTTTTAGAAACTACTACTTAGAACACCTATTTGAAGGTTCGCCCACTCATTCACTTACTCACAAAATATGTATAAGAGTAATGGTTAAAATTTAGACATTGGATGGAAGACAAGGCAGACAATCTCAGCCCTCATGTACCCTTAGTCAAATCATGGATTTTACACTAATAATCATTAAAACAACAATGCATTACAATTATAATAATGGCACCAAAGAGAAAATAGCAACTGCTATAAAATTACATTCTACATAGTTCTAACAGAATCTGTAGCACCAGAGAAGAAGCACTCTGAGGAAACAACAATTAAACTGGAATATGAAGAGGGGAAAGAGGTTTGGTTGAGAGAATGGATGAAGAAATTCTCATTAAAGCAGACTGAACCACAGATGCAACAAACAAAACAGAATTACAAAGAGTCTGAAATAAATTGAGGGCATCAGCCCTGGCTGGTGTGGCTCAGTGGATTTGGCTCACGGGCCTGCCAACCAAAGGGTTGCCGGTTCAATTCCCAGTCAAGGCATATGCCTGGGTTGCAGGCCAGGTCCCTGGTAGGGGGCGTGGGAGAGGCAACCAAACATTAATGCTTCTCTCCCTCTCCTTCTCCCTGCTTTCCCCTCTCTCCAAAAATAAATAAATAAATAAAATCTTAAAAAAAATTGAGGGCATCAAAGAGAAACTGAGGGAAGCTTAACACGTTTTGGAAGACAAGAGGCATAAGACTATGTTGGGGACAGAGCAGCACCAAGCAGAATGCTGTATGTAGAATGTCAGGCTATAGACTTCAGCCCAAGTCAGGGCAATCAGAGGAATTTGTGGGAGCTTAGAGTGGTGGTCAAGTAGGTAGAAACATAATCTTTAACCATTAAAACAAAAGGAGGTCTTTTATTTAGTTTTGTTCATCACATAATTTAAAAGGAATTATGATGGGATATTAATTTACTAAATATTTATGTCTGAGATTGACATCCAAGAAAGAAGATGAATAGAATCAAGAACCAGCTGACTAAAGTGGTTAACGCCTAAGGCACTCACAGGATCATAGCAAAAACATTGCACGATACCATACATTAAATGTTCCAAATTTTTCTAAGGATGAATTGATTCCCTTTACTTTTTTAAGCATTTTAGCTTTGAAATAAATGTGTCCAAAAAAAAGTCAAGAAGGAGTGTTTATCAGTTAGAGATGTATATCATTATAACTGAAGTCTGAAATATAATGACAGAAATGGCAGAGACTATGTCCCAGGAATCACAATACATTCATATCAAAAGACACAGTGAGAACAATTTATGCTCTGGACAAACTGTGTGAGGGCTACTGCACCACTGTTTCCAACAAGCTCAAACTAAAACTCCATTAAATACTTGTTCAGCTTGTGAAAGATCAGTATGTATTCTTCACAACCATGAATGTGAACCTCTTGTAGACAGTTTAATGCATGACAGACCCATAAGAAAAGATGTGTGTTATAGTGTGATGTTGGCGCATTCTAACTGAGCATAAAAATAACAGTGATGAACCATCGAGTAAAAAAATGAGAGCTAAAGTTAGTTATAAAATAAGCCATGTTTGGGAGACATCATTGCAAGCTGAATCAGGAGGTTACAAGCTAACACTCAAATCAGACAATTTCAAATATAAACTAAGGATTTCTCTATTGTCCTAGGCCCATCTGTCAAACCTAATATAAACAGGTTTATACTGTGCCCAAAAGCAGAAAGAACACACATGTTTGCAAGTGACCTTGAAGCTAACCACCAGAAAATTATTTTAGATTATATGTAGACTGGCAGATCAGAAGCCTATCTATTCTCCAAGGGGAAAGACAGTCTGGAGAATGTATTCATAAGAATTTTTAAGAGAAATTCAAAATACACTGCATGATTCCCTTTCAATGAACTAAGTTAGAAGAAAAGGAATCATTTTTAACGGGTAGATATTCAAGTCTTTCTATAAACAAAGCAAGCTCTTGGTAAATTATAATGCCTCCTCTCTCACTTTCCTATAATGTCAGGTTAAAGTATGAGGGCCCTTCTATAATCCTGGGAATTGACTGACTTCTCTAAAGAGAAGGAATACAGCATGCACAAAGGGAGTTTATCAATACACAATCCCTTATAAGAAGAATGTCCAGTTCTTAGATACCCTGATAAATCCTTCTCTCAGTTGAAAGATAAATAAACTTTTACACCAATATCAATGTAGATTTTTAAAAAATTCTCACAATGTTTCATTGACACTAATTTGAACAAAGATTTTGAGCATGGCAGGTTTAGGCAATATCATTCACTTTTAACGTTAAGACATAATCAATGATAATTAAGTGGGATTTGATTTCACAGCAAGAAAAAATTCAAAGATAATGTATACTTCCTGCTTGGTCAGTAGGTAGGCTGTTATTATTGCTAATATTAGCAAAATTAAATGCATATGCAGAATTTCTCTGTCTGAGAGCTGTCGCTCCACTGTCTCCACGTTTGACTGAGCTGATGGAGTTGTTTAGTCAGGTGATCCAGTTTTCTCCAAAGGCTTTGTAAGGATGCCTCCAAAATCCCCGTGTTCCACCAGATGGGACACACGTTCTGAGGGACAACCTGCTGCAATCAGGATCAGCCTTCTGAGAGTCCTGGCCTTCAAAGAAGTACTCAATCTCTCTTTGTCAGACCATTATTAGATTTTGAAAACATAACATACTTCTAGCTTTTGCAACACTTATCAATAATGAGGTCTCGCCAACTTACAAGGTCTACTACCAGAATTCTGCATGTGGCCCACTCTAAACTTTATTCAAAAATAAAATATCCAATTCAATAACACACCTGAATTGCAAATTATACTAACAAATCTGTAATCTTAATATGCAAAATACTTTTTGTATTGTACTTAAATAAGGCTCATAACAACCATTTTTGGTGGGTTTTATTATAAATACATTTTATCAAGGAGACTCAGATTGGTTAAATGACATGTTATTTAGGTACTATGCATTGAAATCTGTACTTGGGCCAGAGTGGTTCTAGTTTCCAAAGCTACCTTCTTCATATCCAAGCTAGCACTCAATGCCAAATGAAGAAACAGGTATTCTAGAACAGGGCTTCTCAAACTTTAATGTGCACCAGATCACCTGGGGGTCTTGTTAAAATGTAGATTATAACTCCTATAGATTTGGGGTAGGGCCCATGATTTTGAATTTCTAACAATCTCCCAGATGATGCTAATGCTGTTTGTAATACTCCTAGCCACACTGTAACATGAAAGGATGTTTTGATTGTTTAACATGTTAAATAATCAAAAAATGTTATGTTATACTTATGCAGCACCTAAATCTTGGTTCTGCCCATAGGTCTTTTGTTTTAGGGGCAGATAAATTCTGAGTAAGTACACATTAATTATTATGTTTTATGCTATATATAATTTTAACCCTATAATCTTATCCCATTATTAAAAAGAGAGGTGTCAATAAATAAGAAATTGCACACTGCTAAACAATGTCTTAGATTTTTACATTGCTGAAATTCTTTGCTACTTTCAAAGCTTCATTATAAGAAATTCAATGAAAAGAAGCATTGAAAAAATATTTTTAAATATCTTTCACTGTTGTTCAACTTCAGTTCTCCACATTTTGCCCCCATCACTCTCCCCCGTCCTTCCCCCATTGTCTTTGTCTGTGGGTCCTTCACAGCTGTTCCTTGATGACCCTTCCCTCTCTCATCCCCATTATCCATTATCACCTTCCCCTCCTCTCTGGTCACTGTCAGTTTGCTCTTTATGTCTCTGGTTATATTTTCCTCACTTATTTGTTTTGTTGATTAGGTTCCACTTATAGGTGAGATCATGTGGTATTTGTCCCTCACCGCCTGGTTTATTTCACTGAGCATAATGCTCTCCAGTTCCATCCATGCTGTTGTGAAGGGTAGGAGCTCCTTCTTTCTTTCTGCTGCATAGTATTCCATCATGTAAATGTACCGCTTTTTGATCCACTGATTTACTGATGGATACTTAGGCTGTTTCCAGTACTTGGCTACTGTAAATAATGCTGCTATGAACATTGGGGTGAATAGGTTCTTTTGACTTGGTGTTTCAGAGTCTTAGGGTATAATCCCAGAAGTTTTTTAACACACCAAACAATAATCAAACCTTTTGAAGCCAAATCAAACCAAAACTCTTAGCTGAGCATATTATATTCAACCTATAAAATTAATGTCATATTTGATAATAATTTATTAATTGTTGCCTGACTTTTTTCAGCATAATGACTAATGGGGATATTGGCATAGCTAAAAAATTGACTATTGATATATGGTACCACTCTCATGAAATATTAAGTATATTTTTATTAATTTAATTGGGAAGAACAAATATGAAATTCACAACCTAGCATTTAATAATTTTTATGCAATAGACAAAAACTGCTTTGAGGTAATTTTCTTTTCACATTGAGGAAAATATTAAAACAAATATTCAAAGAGAAAAGTCTGTCCAAATCTAGAATTTGATCTACTGATTAATTCTAAGGTAGACATATTTCATCCCTCTCTATAAATTTTCTCACTTCCCTAAGCTAAAATCACAAAACAAAGCAAAATGAAAAAGTAATCCACCATGTTGTACTAGAAATTTTTTTTTAATCTTAATCCAAATAAGGAAGCTGTCAGCTATACTCAGAAATGTTTATGTTCCTCAGTAAAAAGCTGCCAAATAATTTAGGTGAAATGCTAAGACCCTAGGAGGAGCCCCTCTGTGCTTGTTTGGTCAGACAGGAATCTGATTACGCACAGACCTAAGAGTATATTTGTAAGGCATTTACTTGATGTTCTTCTTGTGAAAAAAGTAATTTATTAATTAAACAAACTTCATAGTACTCTCATTTTAGAGAACTCATAATTAGGAATAATAAAAATTAATAGCCTATTATAAAATGTGCTAATGTATACGAATCTCAAATTTGAATTTCGGGTGGTGTTATTAGA
>VMDR010036720.1:0-10426 GCA_007922815.1 Macrotus californicus | reverse complement strand
TGCAGAAAAACAAATCAAAAGATGGAGAGAGTGAGAAATAAGGTCTGAAAAAGGAAGGTAAGGAGGGAGGGCGGCAGGGAGGGAGGGAGAGAGAGGGAGGGAGAAATAGAGGGAGGAAAGAAGGAGGAAGGGAGAAAGACAGTGTTCAAGACAGATAAAGATGACCCCACATAAAACAACTGGCTTCCTCGAAGAATAAAGCCCAACAAGATCAAAAACATATTAAAGGATATAAAGCTAAAAAAATTCTACAATATCATAAGGGGAAATGACTAAAGATAAAGAGAACGCATTCTCATCCCAGCAAAATTAATTCAGAACACTCAAAGTCAAAAGATATTCTGGTTTACTGTTGAATTTCAAAGATAAAAAAAAAAAGACTCCTCAAGGCTCCTTCCAGATGACCCAAGTCACACACCAAGAGATAAAAGCAGAGTCCCCTGAAACTTCTCCACAGCAACATTTGAGGCTAAAAGATTAGAGGGAAAAGTCTACAAAGTTCTGGAAAAAAAGAAAATGCATTACATGAATTGTGTATCCAGCCAAGTTTCAGATACAAAAGTAATAAAAAGGGTATTCAGAACCATACAAGCACTCAGAAAAGGCAGTATCTGAATAACTAATGTATAGAATAAGCTATTGGAATCCACTGTACTGTTGTTATTTTAACATCAGAATTTATTTTTAAGGGATCAAGATTAAACTGAGTTTAAGTATCAGAGAGAAGTTGGTTGTAATTATGAAAAATGGCTAAAATGAAGGCACTCTAAGCTGGTGGCAATACAATAAAAGGGAGAAAAAAGAGACACAGTTATGTGTGGAACTACAATGTTTGCAAACAATTGTAGCTAAACTGGTATTTTCTTGCATGCACACATCTCAGCTTCACAGAAGTTTTAGCTACCCCACTATGTTAAATAACACTTTATATTTGTAGGCATTCTATTCTCATTTTTTGTCACTTTCTAAGGCTTGTTTTGTTTGCTAGAAATTTTTGCAAGTAAAATTATAACACTTTTTCCTTCCAGAAATTTAAAAATTTATGCAACTTTTAGAATTGGTAATGTAATTTATAAAAAATAATTGGAATATCCATTATAACTTGTGAACATTGACAAAAAGAAGCCTGAGTATTATTTCATATCTATTTATGCTTAAAGGTTTAAAATGGCATATTTTAGAATGGAAATTCTGCTAACTTTATTGCCTTATTGTATTTCTGATGTAATGTCATATTAACAGTCTGTGTGTAAAAATTTACTCTCATAAGAGTCTATGAATTCAGTGTTTGTACTTCAGTAGGTTACTAACTGATGCATTCAGAATACTTATACAACCTAATTTCAATCACATCTGCCTTTATGCAGTAAAGCTACTTTAGTTTTTAACCTAGAATTCAGATTCAGCCCTGTTACTAATTTCTGAGAAAGTTATTCATACAAAAGTATTTCTCGGAACTGTAGACTTCAGTGTTGTTCTTGATCACGAGATGGTATGTCACATCTTACAACACTAAGCACTCCTTTCTCTTGCTCACCTTTCTGCCCTTCTCTTCTTTCTTACTCTCTTTCCCACAGATTCCCAATCTTTACCCTCTGCTTTATACAGAGTGACTCACTTTGAACCTTGGAGCTCACCTGTGAGCCAAATCCAGCCCTGAAAACTGTAGATCAAAGTATATTCTTACAAAGGTGGATTCCTGCAAAGAACATTTCTCAGGACACAGGCGAGGAAAATATCATTTTCCCTGTAATGTGGCCCAGAGTGAAATATGAGCAACTTCTATGGTAAATATCCAATACATTCTTTAGTAATTTATTCAATAAATGTCAATTAAACCTCTACTGTACACCAAACCAATTACTATAAATTCAGTAAAGGCCTCTGTTTGGAGGATCTTCATTTCCCCATTCTCCTGATTCTCAATTATGGATACACATGTGGGGCCTGTGCATGCAATGTGTGTGCTTGTGTGTGTTGTGTATTTAATCCCCCAAGTGACCCTAGTGAGCAAACAGAGATGAGAACCCCCCACGTGGGCAGTATATTATCTGTTCTCTCTCCCCAGCCTTACCCCTCACCAGATTGTGATTTATTTGTGATATTGTGATTTGAGATGAGGAAATCAGAAGTTTAAGAACACATGTGATACAACCTCTTCTTATTTCTCATTTTGGATTTTTCTTCTCATAAAGATGTACTTTCTAGAGCTCCTGCTTCCACATAGTAGGCAGACCTGGTTCAGTGCCAGGCCTGTCTTCTGAGGATGGACCTGGACATTAGTGTCTCTCTCTGTCCCAAATATGGCAGAGATATAAATCAGCAAATCTGGGTAAGTATGTCTCTTCCAAAGACTCAAATTGTCCCTCAGTTGGGTCATATCAAGATGAGGATTGTGGAAAACAATTGAGAGACATTCTTCACTTCAGCTTTGACAGTAATAAGCCTGATAATTCATCAGTACCTTTCTGACTCCTTTGTCTACTTACAAAAAGTTGCTTTCTAAAGCATAGGAAAGATATATGTGATAATCACTCCATAAAACACCAATGATCTCTAACTCTATTATGCCAATTAAGTACAAGAAAAAAAGACACAAAAAATTCCCTAAATGATTTTCACATTGGCATAAGAGGTCCATAAAGTTAGCCCAAATTTATTTTCCCTCTCTCCTTCTGTCCTTCCCTCACTCTTTCCCTTCCTTTCTTCCTCCCCTCCCCCCTCACTTCATTCCTCCATTTCTTCTTCTTTCTTTTTTAATTCTCCATTTACACAGGGATGCATAGGTTAAATAGAGCCTACCATCGGACTGGACAGTGCTTCAATCACCCCAATCACACAGAACATGCCCTGGGACACCTGTGGTGGTTGTTCTGGGACAGGCATATATCAGCCTGGAATTGGAATGAAAGCCTTCCCTTGAAAACTAGCCTCTTGCTTCTTATTTGCACCTGCTCAGAAAAATATCAGGCCATATACAGATTAAGAGCTATGGATTCTATTCATATTCATTAGCTTATATGTTCTGTGGTAATAGTTCTCAAATGTATGATTTCTTTTATCTAACTGACTGGTGACCTCATTGAGAACAGAAACAAGTGATTGCTTCTCCTTTTATTTGATGTCTTGCCCTACTTACCTACTCTTCACATAATATTCTGACTACAACTGATCCTCAATAATGCTTGCCATCTGATTGATAACTATGTTAAACCAAACCCCCTCTTGAGCTTATATTCTAAAATAGAAGACACTAATGCAGACATTGACATTTACTCCCCGCCCCCAAAAAGGCAAAATGATGTGTGTTTAAAATAATTTTCAGGAAGCTGAAAGCTAAATTTGATGCTCAGTTTCAGGAGCTATCTTTAGCTTATAAATTCTGGTGTAGCTATCTTGACCTAGCATAGCCCATAATCACATTCATCTGCCCTTGCTTGAATGGTTTTAGTATGTCTGTGTCTTTTATTCTAAGTTGCCTCAAATATTTTTGGAGGAAAGAGGGATTAAAAATAACAAGTATAGTTTATCCTAGCAGAATACATTAAGAGTCAAAAATACATCTGCATTATTCACATAAATGAATAGGGCATAGCACACATGCAGGAAAAAAAGAAATGAATGAAGATGAAAGGCAGTTTTGTAGCTCCCATCTATTTTGGGAAAACAGAGATGTGCAGTTTGATCACCTGAACTCAGAAAGGGCAGAATATCAAGGTTATCATCTTAGCTCCTTGTGAAAATGATTGCACAGTCTTTAGCAAGTGGCCTGCAGCAGGATCCGTGTTCAATGACTCATTCAAGAAGTGGCCCTTCCATTAGTTCTCCAACTATAAAACGGAGACGTTCATTTAATTCTGACTCACATTGTTAAATGCCACACACTGAATCACCAATCCTGCTGCATAAAGCACCTGGATCAAATGTCTCTATGAAATACTTATCCAGGCTGAAAATCTCCACTTGGGCCTGGGAGACTACGGAAACTGTGGTTACAGCTAGTTGCCCTGGAAGTCACATATGAGTTTTAGTTCACCGGCTCTCTGGATGCAAGATAAAGCCCAAACAGTCAATGCACATTATTTTTCTATAATGCTTTATGATATCATTACATCTTTATCGTATGCAATAAAAATTCTCATTAATGATCTTGTTGCTAATAATTATGGCTTTTAAAAATATTTCTCTTAGTGAACATTGTTTTCGTACTTTTGTTATTTTCCAAAGGGACATTTCAAATATGAAAAAAAAAAAAATGTTACAAGGGCTTCTAAATGAAATGCATTCTCTAACTGTCCAGAGGTTCATTTCAATGCATGCATCATATAAACCCAAACTGATGAGAATGGTAATGGTCCAGTTCAGTCTGTCTTAGAGAACTCTGAAAAAAGGAAAATAAGAAATGTACTATTTTGGAAGTTATGAGTTTTAACAACTCAAGAAAAAAAAAATACTTCTTACATTTTATTGTTTTGATTTTGTGGACAATAAAATTGACTTCCCATAATGGTCTTCTTACTATGTAACAGAAAAATATCACCTCTGTTCAAAAATTATGTCCAAAAGTTTCTTCTGTAATGAAGTTATGTTTGTAAGAAGACAAATAAAAACCCAAAGTAATTCCAAAACAAATCCTAAAACCATCCTTTCCATTGCTTTCCTTGCTGAAGACTTTAATAGGTACTCTGTATATTTTTCACTGTTGCTCACACATCTCAAGTGTGGCATATGTGATCATCAATTATTCCACTTTTGAGAATTTACATAAAATTATACACATATCACAAAACATAGCTCCATTGGCTATTTGGTGTCATTTGAGAGGCTGGAAGAAGACTTCCAACAAGGCCCAGTGTCAGGAGCCTGCAGCACCCTATTGTTGTGTTATTTGCAAAGCCATTTCCTCAGATTCACAAACGCAGCTAGGAATCCTAAAAGCTGGGTTCTAGAAGGGGTGAGTACCCTTGACGCTACATGATGCAGCTGGTTTCACTATCATTTCACCTTGGGGACAGAGATGCAGAGCAGCCTCTACCTGCCCACCGCTCCAGTAAAGCAACCCTGAACAATACAGTTGTCCCTCGATTAACATGAGCTTCTGGGCCATTGGAACTGTGTGTGGTCAGCAGGGGTGTGGTGCTGCATTGCTGATGTTTTACCTGCTTTTCCCCAAAATATAGTATTTCCTTTGGATGCTTGCGTAAGGAGGCTCTTAACCTTGCATGTGTATCTGCTTAAAACATCTCCAAAGTAACAGCCAGAATTAACACCTACTCTGGTCCACAAGGCCCCACAAGGCTGGATCACACCTGAAGAGAAAGATATTTCAGGGATCCTTCCTGTCTTAATGCATTCAGGATTCTACAACAAAATACTATAGACTGTGTGGCTTATAAATAGCAGAAACATATTTCTCACAGGTCTGAAGGTTGGAGGCCTGAGATCAGGGTGCCAGCGTGGTTAGATGAGGGCTCTCTTCTGGTTCTGAGACTTCTCTTGGTATCCTCACATGGTGGAAAGGACTAGGGAACAAGACCTGTTTTCATGAGGACTCTGCCTTCATGAACTAATCATCTTCAAAAGGCTCCACTTCTTACTACTCTACCTTCTAATATTCTAATCTTGGAATAGGATTAGAATTTCAACCTACAAATTTTGGGAGAACATAAACAGATCATAACACTACCTCATATACATATCATCAAGAGCAAATGCTCCTTAGTTTCAACATTATGCCAGACACTGAAGTCGGCCATCATTTGCAGTACTACAGGAACTTAGACACATCTGTGAGAAAATTTTTGATTAAACTCAGTTTTCCATAGATATGTCCTTAAGGCTTTTCCTTTATATTTCCTCTCCTCAGCCACACTACTAGATTATAAACTCCCCCAAATGCAAGTACTGGCCAAAATCTATTTGTTTTATAACCTTCCTATGGCTTTTAATATAGTGTCATGGACTTAGAATGCTGATGACAAACAGCTAAGTCAATAGAAATGGAAACAAAAGAAGATTCTTTTTAGCAAGAACAGCTAGTAACGTTCTTGGCTCAGGCAGAAGCAATAAATTCAGTATTTATAATAGTAAAGATTATTTACCATAAAGCACATTTATTGTCATAATAGAACTTTATTTAATTCAAGGAATTACTAAGTGAAAGGGCATGTATGGTTGTATACACTTCCAATTTAACTCTATCATTTAAAAATGTATATGAGATCTTGTGAAATGTCATGAAACCACTGAAATACCTTTACACGATGGATGAGTAATTTATCCTGTGGCATTATAAACTTAAAATACATAGTTACAATCTGGCACAATGATCTTTCCTGGGATTAGTCTCTTCCTCTTTGGGACAATTTCAGAGACTGTCCAAAGACGAGGCAAACTGGCAGCTCAGAGTCTTCTTTAGCCTGATGATTATGTAACTTGCAAATGCAGTCTAGAGACTGTGGGCTGGGCATTTTTCATGGAAGTACTCTAGCAAAGCTTGAAATTCAAGAGTCTTCTCTCACAGATCTTGAGCCCAATGACCATTACTTTTGCTCTTAACTCATGCACCATTTGGTCTACAGAGACTGACCATCTCTGAGAGCATCCTCTGCACCACCCCCACCCATGCCTCCACCTTGACTCAGTGAAACCCTGCAATGATCTGAGCGTTTTCATTTTACACCTTCCTTTATGTGTCCAATGCATGCTATTTTATTCTAAATGTTTTTAAATCTCCAAGTCTACTTGTATTTCACAAAGTCATCTCATTAACACTTTCTTCTGGCAACTCTCCATGTATACACATACTACTTAAGCAAAAGGCGCCATTATTCATTTTCACATTTTTTCATGGAGTGATAAAACCTATCCCCAAATACTCAGATTTACTCATGAACTTGGCGAATATCTTTATCTTTGCGAAGTAATAATGCCTTTTTTATTTTCAAGATGACATCCTGTTAACTCCATAGGATACTGCTGGAATACAAATGATCTCACCACTGTGAGTAAAGCAGCTACTTGATGTGCTTCTGGAAAGTTTCATGAAGAAAAAATTTTGTCTCTCCTCCCTGAACTGACCAACTTGATATCCTCTACGGTCCAGAGGTCTGTGCACATACCTCCAGGGGCAAAGCCGGGTCTATTTGCAATCTGTCTCTATAAATATTTAATAAACAGTTTGAGAGGAGGCTGAGTAGAGATCCATCTGTTAAACTGCTGGAGACATACCAGACACTGTGAATTAACTACAGAATAGGTCCATTATATTGTCAGGGTTCGACAGTGGGCCAAAGATATGCAGCTGATCCCACGTTCTGGGTAGACCAACTGTGATAGGCATGAAGCAGTCCAGAGTGGAAGAACAGAAATTCTGCCACCAAATGAAGCTCATTCCTTGCAGGAACCAGTTAACAACGCTCTAGCCAGTTTAAAACAACAGAACTAATTCTGACATACATACAAAAATCTCAATCTCTAAGTGAAGCCAAAGTTCTCAAGGTCTGATTTCACTTGCCAGTAGCTCCCTAATATTGTCATTCCTCAAAAACTGAAAATCTAACAATGAGAAAAATCACAAGAGATTTATTTGTTCTTTGACATTTATTCAACCCCTCGGTAGTTTATAAAGTTAATACATATAGTTTTAAAAACCAAACGCCCAAACAACTACAAATCAGACTGCCACAGTGTTTTCTGTCATTCTATAAAAGATGCCGTTTCTTTTTTGAAGAATGAAGAATGTCAGGATTTTTAATAAATGATTGCTAGTTCAGAAAAGGTTATGTCAACTTCCTTTAGAGCAAACAGGCCTATATTGACATGGTAGATGAAGGGCAGAATACACTGATGGCAAGTTCTATCTCTCTCAATCTTTCTATCCTGTTGTTCTTTCCAGGGACAGTTTAAAATTGAAATAAATGGGTTCAAATAAAGCAAATGCACATTTCTGTACACACACATATTTTTCCCCTTCTTTTACCCCTTCACATCCTCACTTCTCTTCCTGCCCCTTCCCTCTAAGACTGAAAACTTTAGAGAGAGGGGCCGCAACACATTCCTAGTTCTGATCAGGTCTTCCATGCCTTTGCTGCTTCCTCCTTTTTTTGTTTTTTCAGCCTTGCTTTTTGTACATAAAAAGAAGGAGCATCTTTAGAAGAATTCCCTTAGGCAGTTGTGTTGGGGGAGTGGGGAGAAGAAGAGGCAAAAAAGTGCTTGACACTGGAAAAATAAAGAAATGATTTAAAGCTCTTGATTGCATTCAGATTCACATGCCAAGAAAAAGGAATTTGCTTCTTTCTTCCCATTCCCACCCTGGACTTAACACATGTACACACACTCACACAGACACATAGCAAATACACACATAGCCAATGCACACACACACACAAACTCATATTGGCATGAACAAACACCTCCTGCAATGCTTCAGGTAAAATATAAGAAACCTATATATCTCAGACATATGGTGTATATATAGAAAGAGGTTTTAAGCTTATTTTAAACGAGTAAATCTGTGTCCCCAGAGATTCATTTCTTTGCTACTCCACTGGTGTGAGCCTAAGCAAAGCACCATCAGTAAACAATCTATTAGCATTTTGTACAAGGCAGTAAATATATTTTTTCATGCCATTTTATGATTTAATAATAAGACAATGGAAGAGTATAGGGATTGAAATCCCTAAATAAAAATTGTCTATATGGCTCTTAGACCAAATTAAACATTTAAATGTGCTATTTTAAGAATTGATGTTCTATATTACAGATGGAAACAGATTCCCATCATTAAAAAATAATTATAGCTTCATTTTGTTTGTGGTTCCAAAGGATGATAACAAACCCCTTTTCAGTTTAGGATTTTAAAAAGCAAAGCTTACAAGTAGGTACAGATCATATCATCAGAAAGAATATCTGGTTCTACAATGCAGGGTTGTTTACAGGGCACATGAGCATCAAAATGAAAGAACAACATGAACAAATTATAATTTTAAATTTCTTTGCTATTTTTCTTAAAAAATAAATAAAGTAGAATTGCTATTAATAAAATTTTCCAAATCTAAGTTTGGAAATGCCCAGGTTTCAGAAATAAGTAATTTTGTTAATGCATTTTTTTCCTAGGTAAGATTATTGTACAAATTCATTGTAACACATGTGCTGTGTATAATATGTAAGGTAATAACACAAAGCAGTCATTTCATGTCACTAGAACTGCCTCTGCCCTTTGCACTGGGAAATGGGTTTCCTGGGAAAAAGACATCGAGCCCTTAAATTCCTCTTCCCAATCAAGAGGAGAAAAATTAGCTTTCCTTAGGCATCAGGTTTCTGGATATAAGAAGTCATCAGCTGAACAGTCACCCATACTACTTGTAAATGTCCACACTGGAGGAACAACACAAGAAACCAGGGCCACCTCCCGAAGATGCCATGCATGGTGGCCACACACCTTTATGTATTTCTGGGGCTGACCCTTCCACCGGTTTCTCACCAGGGTCTTCAGCCAGGAGGCATAACATCACAGGGTTATAATGTGCAACAGGTCCTCAAATAATGTTTCCTTCAATGTCATTTACTTATAATGTTCATGAGAAAAAAAAATTGACTCCTGGACAGGGTGACTGCTGGTGTAGAGTTCATATATTTTCTCCTATCTACTATGTCTGCACGGGTTTTCTCTGGGTACTCTGGGTTTCTCCCACATCCCAAAGCCCACTCGTGTCAGGGGAATCAGCGTGTCTACATTATCCCAGTCCAAGTAAGAGTAAGTACGAGTGCGAGAGGCTCAGTGGCAGCAGGGCATCCACACCAGCATGGGTCTCACCCGATGCCCTGAGCGGCCAGGAGAGGCTCCGGTCACTGCATCTCTGAACTGGAATCAGTGTGGTGGAAAATAATTGTCTTACCTGTTTTGATTGATCTTTCTTAAATGTATGTGTAGCTTACATTTAATTCAATGTTTAATATTAGAAGTGCCTTAGGTCTTTATTTAGAAGTTTGATATGTTTTTTTGTGTATGACCAGAAATATGCCATAAAACTTCACTATTTATATTAATTAGCCTATTGTAAAATTTATTTTCTTATAAATACATCCTTTTGCTTAAAATCAGTTTCTGAGAACCTACCCATGATGTTAAACTAGGACATACCATGTTAGAGCTGCAAGAGGATGCAGAGTTCTTTTAGGCCAGCATTGTTACCTTAGAAAGGAGAAAATGATCTACGTGTTAAATGACATGCCAAACAAATGCATTTTTGTCAACCTCTAGGCTGACATGTTTTCTGACGATGAGTCTTCCAGCATCTCGCTGTGCAAAGCACAATGTGTAGACCAGCAACATTGGCAGCTCGCTATAAATGCAGAATCTCAGTACTTGCTCCAGACCTGCTATATTAATCAGGGATCCTCAGAGAAACAGAACTAAGATGTG
>VMDR010036719.1:0-10421 GCA_007922815.1 Macrotus californicus | reverse complement strand
CTTCTAGAGTTTTTGCTGAATTATCTAAAATATGACAGAGAATCTTATCAGCCACAATCTGTTTTCTTCTTTTTTAGAATTTCAAAATGAAAACTGGCATTTGTCCACCAATTTATTATTTCTTTTTATTGGATGAATACACATAGATAGCTTTACCTATACATAATTTTCAGCATAAACTTTTAGCAGAATCTTTCATTTTCATCATGTAAGCAGATGTGATTTTTATTCTTTTTCCTTTTCATTGAACAGTTACCTTGTTTGAAAGTTTTCACTTGGTTTAATTTAACTTTTTTTTTTTATGGCAGATACATCTGGTTGTCATTTTAATGGGTTGCCTGGCAGCTGCGACCACAACAGCATTGCATTTCCCTGCTGGCCCTTCACTTTTGTGTCTCAAGTGTCAATGCTAAGAAATGGAGTTAGTATGTCGTCAGAGATTTGATTTTTCCTCTCCAAAATGTTCTTCCATAATCATTTTATTAATACCTTTGGAAACAATTTATGGTTAATTGGTACATAAAACATCACAACTCCTTCAGAAAGTTTTACTTTCCCAAATATACACAGATATAGATGACATAATAGATACTAAAAATTATTTTGGGGGCATCAAATTTTGTTTAATGTAATGTAATGTAAGAGTGATAGACTAACCTTTGGTGACCTAGACTTAATACACATTTATTATTTTAATTTTCATAAAATGTAAGAAGACTATGCATTCAGGATTGGTTACATAAGTTCCAGGGCCCATTGCAAAATGAAAACGTAGATCCCTTTGTTCAGAAGTTACTGAGAATTTCAAGACAACCTAGTGACACGTACACAGGGCTGTTGTGAGCATGTTGCATGCCCATGAAGTCAGCACTGTTGAATTTCTTTTCCATTTTAAAAATTAAATTCTTATTTTAAGATAATTGTACATTCACTTGCAAGTTCTAAGAAATACCACAGAGTTCTTGTGTCCCCTTTACCCAGTTTCCCCAGAGGCAACATCTTGTAAAACTCGAGTACAGTATCACAGGCAGGATACTGATGTGGATACAGTCAAGATGCTGAACAGTTCCATCACCACCAGAGTCCCTCATGTTCTCCGGTAGCCACATTTGGTGTCACTTCAAAAACAAAATCAGCAGTTCTTCTAGGTATGAAATGATATCGCATTATGGTTTTAATTAGCATTTCCCGTTCCATAGCTAATGAGCCTCTTTTCATGTGCTTGTTTGCCATCGGTGTATCTTCTTCAATGAAATGTCTTTTTATATCTTTTAGCCACTTTTGAATTTGGACTGCTTATTTATTTACTTATTTTTGCTGGGAATTTTGAGATTTTTAAAAATATATTCTAGATACTAGTGCTTGGTCAGATAAATGGTTGCAGATACTTCTCCCAGGCTATAGCTTGTCTTTGCATCCTTTGAACAGAGTCTTTCACTGAATGTAAGTTTTTAATTCTAATGAAGTCCAATTTATCAATTTTCATTTTATGGCTCATGCTTTTGGTTTGAGTTATAGCATATTATTAGGTCCGTAGAAATAAAGCTATTAAAAAATATCACATTATCCAATTTCTAATTCAAAGTATGGAATCTTTATGTGAACTCTTAATAACACTTACTTTTCAACTTAATATTTCACCTATATTTATTTACTTTTGAAAATTCTAGGTATCATTTCTACCAGATCTTAGCCTAAAATCTTACTTCTGTAGGTTCTCACAACTATCCCAAGTTAACCATAATGACCAATTCAGAGTTAACTGTATTCCCTGTTCTATTAGTTGGAATCATATGAAATTGTCAGTACTTAGCCTCTGAGCTTACGAAAATGCAGTTGTTTCTACCTAATCTGTGGCAGCCTATTAAAATGTAAAATTAGGGACTACATAGCCTCCTCCCCACCCAAAAGCAAATGCATACACATAACCTTTCCAAAAACGTCAGGTTTTCTCTGCCCCTAAATTTCTCATTCTTTAATTCTTTACCTTTATTCATATGAGAAATTTTCTAGACCTTTCACCATGTAGGTTGAGAGACTATAACAATTAAATGTATTAAGTTTTCTTTGGCAGTTTGACATCCCTTTCAAAAACTAATGATCCAACTGGTAACTAGTAGACCGTGCAGTGAAACATGCTTATCCATTCCCATGACCTCAAACATGTCTAAACCCTGAACCCCCATCTTTTTCCTTATCAACTTCTAAACAACATGTCTGCCAGCATAACCTTGTGCAATGTAGAAGTGAAACCTGAAGAATTTTAATTACGTGCATTCTTTTTATCCTTTTGCCAGCAAATAATCCCTTTAATAATACCTCATTTCCATTTTCTGTCTTATTCTTTTCCTGTATTATTTCTCCTTAAACTATAATAATTTCTGTGGAGAATCATAGTTCTTTCCACTTCTGAGATCTGAGAAGCATTCTTGCAAGGGCTCTTATAAACCCATCTGATATGCGAGCAGGAAACTCAACAATATCAGTATAGTGAATACCGGTGAGAATTCTGTAAGACTCATGCATAACATCAAAAAGCAAACCAGAAAAAAAAAATTCCATTATAGTTGATGCTCCAAATATATAATTTTCTGATGATTTCAACTGAGATAAAAATAACATGAATACAACGCAGAGCACTGGGCTTCTAAAATTTTCATCTGCTGACCACTTTCTATCAGCAAGTTTTATACAGGAGTCCCACGTGAGAAGACCCTAGCTCACAGGGAGCTGCGGTCGCCACCACTCGGGCTCTGAATGACCCCCTCCCTCCCCCCAAATAACCCCCAAAGCATTAAATCTGAATTCTCCGTGGGCTACCCAAACCAAAGTCGACATGTTGCTCACAAAAAGCCCAGTGTCAGTCAAGATACCCTCTTCTGTCTTTAAGCTGTGACATTCATTACACATTGTTGAAGTGCCCAAGGCAGAAAAAGAAAGAGTTAAGCGCAAGACAGGGCCTTTTATTGGCCTCAGCCCCGAAGTAGTATCTGTCACTTCAAGTCAGAGTCTTGCAGTCAGATATTTTCACATGATCTCAACATAACAAGCAGTCTCCGAAATATCTGGAAGTGTGTGAATATTTGCCAAGCATGAAATGTCTGCTGCAGTTTCTTTCGCTTTCTCAGATGCCTCCTGAAGGGATGGGTTTCCTAGGCTTCAAGCAATCCTCCGTGACATACGATTTTCTCATACGAAACTCTCTGTAATAAATTGGCTGCAGAGTATCCAATGTTCTACTTCCTTAAAGAGCCTGGAATGCCGCAATATTGAGCATCAACAGAAGGACTGAGCTGTGTTCTTTGACAGGCTGCCTCGTGTGAGGAAGGGACGGTGTTCTTTTTTGAAAGTCGGGTCTCTCTAGGACACCTGACTGAACAGACAGGCACAGGGGACATAGGAGCATGCCCAAGATTTTCCTCTGAAAGGTTTCTGGGTCTGCTCTAATGAGAGAGTGAGTCCAGAAAATGTAAGACTTCAAGAGTAGATACAGTACCTTATTTATCTTTTAGTCCTTCACACTTGGTTCTGAATCTGGCACTTGCTGGGTCTCTAATTAAGTTTGGTTGACATGAGACAGAAACATCAGCTGCCTGGCCCTAAAGATCAACACTTCCAAAAATGGTCCTTTTCCTTCCGAGTCTGGTTCTCCCTTCAGGGTTTCCGATTTTTATTACACATATGACCTCTTGTGCAGTCATCGGGGCTTAACATTTTAGAGCCTCTATTGGATCTTGCATATTCTTTACTTTTTATATAGTCCATTGTTTTTTAAGGATTGTTGGCTCTGATTCATGCCTTTTCCTCAATTGTATTTTTCCAAGTCATTCACATGTTAACTTGCAATTGAACTACTAAACTTTTAGGCCTCCTAACATTTAAACCCTCCTCTTCCAGCTGATAGTTCTGTTAGAATTGCCTTCCTCAACCAGACTCCAGTTCCAGTTTCTCTGTGTATGTTCCAGTGACAATCCAAGTGAGTTTTTAATAGGTGCTACATGTAGGGAAACGGAAGCGTTAGTTTAGTGGGTATGTTTGTAAAGTCTAGATTAAATGAAGTTGAATAGGATTTACTTTTCACTGTCCCTGTATTAATATATGTTAGACATCTCTTAAAAAGTCATTACATATATACTTTCTATGATATGTTTAACACAGGAATCTGTTTTCTTAGAAGTATTATTTCAGAGTTGCCATAGATCAGACTTTCAGCAATTCCTCATTATAAACAGACTCCCATCCTGAGGGTTTAATATTCTATTCAAGGCTATTTGCAACAGGCCTAATGGACATTGCTAGTCTATTCTACTGGCACTTCTTCCTGTGTGTGTGTGTGTGTGTGTGTGTGTGTGTGTGTTTGCTCAGATCAGTTTGCACTCTGCAGCTTCTTATGCATCTTCTCCATGTCTTTGTTTTTACCATTGGTTTGTCATGGAATATCTTGCAACCCTATGCACAGTGTCTTTTGAAAAACTGAAGTCATTTATCACAAATAAATTTCCCTCCCCTATTAAAATTCACTGAGATAGTCTGTCCTTTAAATCACAGCCAGAGGTAATCACACAGAGTTTTCATACAAGCATGGAAGAGCTCTACTCTCATGGAATATTTACTATGTATCCAGCAGAGTGCTAGGTATTTACATATACTATTTTATTTAATCATCTCATCAATCCAGTGAAAAAATATTACCAAACCTATTGTATAGATTTAAAAGTCCTGAGACACACACAGTTAATATCCTGTGTGCAGGGTTCCTCTAGGGATGTCGTGATTTCAGAAGATACAACTATCTCCAAAACTTTCATGTTACTTACACTCTATTTCATAACACTTTGTTTTTATTTCTTTTGTAGTACTTAATGAATTCTCCCTTCTATCCCACTGATTTGTAGCCAGAAGTTATGCCTGTTTGAATACAAACTATGAATACAGACCCTACACCTTGTTAGATGCATAACTATTATAGTGGCATGTTACATTGATGAATACAGTTGATTTGCGTTTGATCAATTCTGTTATATTAACTTCTCTTATCATGTTTTATTTGCTTCTCTGTGATGCATCATGCATGGTTTTCTTCATTTAAGTTCATGTTAAAATATCCCTGGGAACAAGACCATATTGCGTGTCACTTATAATAGATGTGTCCTGACAAATGCCTGGACTGTGCTTCCCCAAGTCCTTCTTCTTCACATGGCTGCCCCTGGGTAAGCTTTAGGGTTTCAAGTGTATGAAGGGATTTACAATAAAAAGTAACAATAAAACTTCATAGTCTATGTCAGTGTGCAAAAAAGTAAGAGGTTTTTCAGGTCTGTACCAAAGTAGAAAGAAATCAAAGAAAGGTTAAGAGAGAGATCACCATTAATCCAAAGGCAGAACTCTTTAAAGAGTTAATTGAAAGCATTTTTCCCTGTGCCTTGCTCAGGAGCAGAAGTTAAGTACTGTAAAGATGGGGCTAAGTACCAAGAAGCTCAAGAATACTTTTCTTTCGTAGGCTCAGGCATGACCCTGAGCAGTTGTGCATTTCAGAGTGCTCTCTAAATTTTCATCTGGAGAGTAATACTTGCTTTGAAATACATATTTTAATGTAATTGCATTCTGTGACTGATAACGGCTGCCTTATCCTCATTCAAAATAGGAGTGCTTCATTTTTATCTTAAAATCTGTGTGTCTTCCAAGGTCAAACTTGGGATTTAAGTCTTCAAAACAGACTAGATAGCAGTTGAAGAATTTACACTAACTTCCCAAACACTCTCTCCTCTGTGGTCCATAAACACTAAGGGTATCTCAGAAGTGATTTAGGTTATTGAATGATGTGTCGGTTCCTATTTACTTGCTAGACAAAATAAACATGGGTGTTTGAGAATTGACATATTCTTTCCAGAGGAAAACGGGTCCCAGATGTTCTCGACCTCATTGAGTGTCCTGGGTCACCCCTCAGTTCAAGCTAAAGGAGTAGTCTACTGCAATCCATGAGCGCTGACCACAAGATGGGCGCTCTTCTACCAGGTTCTTGTCTCCAGACACTTTATGGAATATCTGGAGAAATATATCAGTGCATTAAAATCTATTCTCAGCGTTGCTTTCGACCTGTCACAGTGATCTTGCAGTAGAAGTGTGTTCCATCCAGTAGGTCAACTTTTGCCATTTCACATCACTTTTTCCAGAATGATGCTGCCCTGCATTTCTGCTCTTTATTCCAAATAAAAACCCAGGGTTTTCTCTTAATTCCTTAAATCACATTTAATACCCGACTCTAATATTGTTGTTATATCTTCTAGGATTTAACTACACCCATGGGAATTCTTTACATGATATCTTCCAGTTCCCATTCCAAAGAAGAAAAGTGTGTTGTATCACCAACATCTAAGGCCATCTCTTGTATAAGTATAATAGCCGATACGAAAGCAATTCTTAGCACTAAAGCAATAATCATTTTCTCCATTAGTAGAGAGGCTCATCACCTTACTCTGTCAAACCTTTTTATGTCAGAATCTCAGAATTCATTTCAGGTAGTTGTTTGCCCTTCTTTATTCAAAAGTCTCATTGTTGTATGTTCTTCCCAAATGGAGGAATGAATTGTCATACCAGGTTCATTCAAGAAAAAATTTATTGCACTCCTCTTCTTAGACAGGGATTGTTGAACAGTCCAGGATTACAGAGAGGCAATTGCCTTTTTAAAGAACAGTATGGCAGTTTAACCATACTGTTAAACCATCCTTTAGGACTGATTAAGTGTAAAATTATTATTCAATAAGTGTGAACAATTTGAATTTTTTTCAAAAAAAAAGGAAAAGAAAAATCAAAGGTTAGGAGAACTACGCACGGCTTTTGTACTCATGGAGCTCAATATAGGAAGAGTGGTGATGGGTAAATCACGTGATAACACGTGTGACTATGTGATGTGAGGGAAGGGTGTGTGATGCTACAAGACTGTAACTTACTGAGGGAGTGACCCTGCCATGAAGGATAATTAGGAGCTTGCTGTGAAATAAAAACGTCTTATGGAATTTGAATCCGAGAGAGACAGAGGGAGAGAAGGAGAAAGCCATTGCAGGTGGTGTGCATTGAGAAGTGTGAAACATTGCAGGTTGAAAGAGAACCAGTGTGACTGAAGCTCAGAAAACAAGAGAAAGAGTGGAGTAAGATGATACTGGAAATAGGCAAGAATAGGACTACACAGGGTCTGGTAGTAGATGATGAATGGTTTGATCTTTATTTAAGAAAGAAAACCATATAAGGGTTTAAGCTGAGGCATGTGTTAAGTAGATTTACATTTGAAAAAAAATCGTCTCTGTACTAGAGGACATAGAGGATTTCATAGAAGCTGAATAAACATAGAAAGATGACTTTGTGGATTATAGCTGCAGTTCATAATGGTACTATGGATTAGGATAATGAAAAGAAAACAAGGGATGATGGGAAAGCAGATCAGAGGCAAACTTGTTTGAATTGCTGATCAGTTATATTTGGTTCTGAGCACGGTGGGGCAGCCTGGTATCAAGAATAGGTCCTAGGTGGTTGGCTACCACAACTAGATCGATGGTTTTGGAGTTTCCCAAAATAAAATCAATGGAAGAGAACTAATAAATTGGAAGGAGCATTTGTTCATTCTTGAATATGTGAATTTTGGAATCTTTTTTGAGAGTTGGTATTAAGTAGAAATTGACTTCCCTGGCTTTAACCTCAGAGGATAAGTTCAAATTAGAGATATCAACTGGATCAACATCAGCCAGCACACATAACAGATTTCACAGGTGTGGACAAAATGTTCTAGGGAAATAACATAAAGTGACAAGATAATTGGGTTTGGGACTGAGCTTAAGGTAGAAACACAATCTATAATATGGCCAGTTAGAGGAGTCGCAGAAAGATCAGCCAGTGATTCAGGTGAAGTTAGATTTTCACCCCCAGCAAAAAACAAAAAAACAAAACAAAAAGTGTGCATCTGTTCCACCTATCTGCCTACTGATCAGTCCATGTGCACAATCATTTATATCATGGCCACAGTGTTCCAGGTATTGTTCAAAGTACTTTATAAATACTATCTTACTCAATTTTTAAGTAGCATCTTCCCTATTTCCTACTTCGATCTCTACTTATACCAACAGATTTTAGTGATCATGGCACAAACACTTAAGACAGAATGGCGGTTATGTTAACCAGGACAGGCAAGCAACTTTAATAAACAGCACCTAAACCTTTGTGGCTTGTCACAGTACGCTTATGCCTCATCATGATATCTAGTAAGGGTAGGTCATAAGGGTTTAGTCATGCAGGGCTTCTCCATCACATGGCTCTGTGCTCTCTCCATTCAATGGGAGGGCCAGCGAGCTTAATCACAAATGAAGTTTTAATGTGATTGGCTTGGGAGCAACCTACAGCACTTCTTCCATTTCCCACTGACAGAAGTTCAACAACGTGGTCACTTACACAGTAAGGGAGGCTGGGGGAAATGGTTTTCCTGTGTCCAAGAGGAAAAGGAGATAGGTGTTGATGGCCACAAAGCATTATTTTCCTTGCCACAGAAATATGGCCAAAGTCAAAGTACGCTGGAGCAAAAGTTTGTTTATTTTTCTTAAGCCATGCAGTCTGATTACAGAATTCAGCTCAGCACATTAGAGGATATACCCAACAGCCCCACTGTCTAGAAAACACAGAAAAAAGAAATCCTGTAGGAATTTTTTCCTCCAGAATCTCAAATAAAACTACAGATACCTCTTCTGCTATTGGCTCAGGTTTATTAAAAACCAGACAGGAGGGAACAAATTTAAGTCACGGAAGTCAATTTACTGGAGAACCTGAATGTGCTCCTCATGGGGCCTGGAGAGCCATCCACCCGGCAGCCTGGGATGGATTCCACTGCAGCTCTGACATTTCCATTGCCAGCAGTTCATTCTTCCCTGCCTACTGCCAGGCCTCGCAAAACTCTGCAGATTTACCACTAGAAGCGACAGTGTCCTCTATACTGCTGATAACATGTGTGCTGAGCACCGAGGTGGAGAACTGTACCACACAAGGTTTTAGTAGGCAGATGTGGGTACATGCGGGCTTATTCATTGTTCAGCTGTGTACCCAAATGTACTCACAACGGAAGCATCACGGTACATCTTTTCTTGCCTAAACTGAATTATACATTTTTGTTTTTTTTACTGTACCACTGTGGCTATGGCCCTCAATAAAAACAGATATTTGGGTCACTTTGCACGGGACAACTACATCCAGTAAAGATGGTCTATTGGTTTGGGAGTCCCTCTTTCTTCTGAGTTATTTTCATTCAGATGTCTTTTTTTAATTGTATTTTTTCCATTACCATTTAGTCTTCTTATACTGCCCTCTTCCCCTCAATCCCCACACTGTTGTCCATGTCCATGAGGCCTTTTTCCTGTTTGCTTAATCCCTCTACTCCCTACCCTCTCCCTCCCCTGCCATGCTTAGCTGTCAGCCTGCTCTCTACCTATGAGTCTGCCACTATTTTGCTTGTTAGTTCAGTTTATTAGATTCCACATATGAGGGAAATCATATGGTATTTTTCTTTCTCTGACTGGCTTATTTCACTTAGCATAATGTTCTCCAGGTCCATCCATGCTGTCACAAAAGCATAAAATTTTCTTTTTTATTGTTGAGTAGTATTCTATTGTATAAATGTCCCGGCTGTTTTATACACTTATCTACTGATGGACACTTGGGCTGCTTCCAAATCTTGGTGATTATAAATAACATTGCAATGAACTCAGGGGTGCTTATGTTCTTTTGAATTAGTGTTTTGAGTTTCTTCAGATACATTTCCAGAAGTGGCATCTCTAGGTCAAAAGGAAGCTCCCTACTGCTTTCCACAGTGGCTGCACCAGTTCGCATTCCCTTGACTTTGATTAACATATACACATTTTGTCTGATAAGTGAGAAAGAGCAGTGTTTCAGGTGAATTTAGATTTTTACCTCCAAGCAACTGGTTGCTTCAAAATGTTAAAAATATTTTGGAAAATAAAGATCTATTTTTATATGAAGTTTATGATTAGACTTAGCTCTGTTTCTAGAGAAAAACATGTTTGGAAGTGGGTGAACAAGTTAAAATCTATGGCACGATGTTGAAATCTTCACAGGAAAATGCCTTAATATTGATTTTTTTCTATAGATTTGAAGATCTGTCATGAAGATCTATTGACTTATGTGGCTTGTAATGAAGGTTACAGATACTTTTTCTAGATTATATTTCTCCACACAAGGTTTTACAAAAATGTAGCTAGACTTGCTTTGATAGATACAATAGGAGAGAGAAAATGTATTTTCCAAGGCATGATATTCAGAAACACTAGGCTCAGTTTTGTACTTTATTTCTGATCTTTATATAGGTTTATTTAGACTGAAAAATATGAGCAAATGTAATTGGAAGCTAGACAGATAATCCATGGTGGGGC